>JAVXUP010003279.1:0-76321 GCA_033070095.1 Escallonia herrerae | reverse complement strand
TCGCTGCCTTGGTCTACTGGGACGAAGACTCGCCGCTGGTCGAACATCATAACCAGCCGTTGTTTTTGGAATGTACCGTTAATGGCACAGGCTTTCACTGTGCCTTGGTAGACTTTGGTACCTCGATCAACATCATACCCCTTGTCACTTTGCAAAGGGCCGGTATCCCTATCACAAAAATCATACTGACCCGATGAAGGTTATCGGCTTCGACAAGGTTCCTAGTCAACTCTTGGCCATATTGTTGTCGACCTTATAGTCAGGACTGTACGTCGCGACACTACATTCCATGTGATAGACAATGAGCCTGCATTTCATCTACTACTTGGCCGACCATGGATTCATATCGAAAGAGTTGTTCCCTCAACGTACCATCAGTGTGTGAAATTGGTGGCCAGTCCTACGAGACGTGAGATAGCAATGACAATCCCAGCCACAAGGGCTCCATTTGAAAGTGTCGAACTTACTTTGTCGAGGCCTCCTTCTTTACTGAACTTGCCAAGGATGGTGAGAATACCACCCACGTCCATGCATACACAAGCATAAAGCAAAGCAATAGTACGGACTTACCTAGACAAGAACATGGCTAAGAAGGCCATAATCTCGTATCTCTCCTTGACGTGGTACGGCCCCATCACAAAATTGGCCAAATTGCCCAGCTTCTGTCTCATCTTCGCCTGCGCTGCACCAAAGAAATGGTTTATCCACCCACTGTAAATCCCCTTCCGGTGCCTCTTCATCTCAGCCAAGATGTCTAATAGTTGCGTCTGCAGAACCCGCTCCTCCCTACTCAGCCAGGTCACTCGCGTATCCTACTCCCCGTGCACGGGCAGCCCTGTCTGCATCATCACATCAAGTAGTGTCAGTACGATCTCTCCGAATTCTGTCACGAATGTATGCAACTACATTCTCCACCTTGACAGTAGTAAGGTCATACTCGGCATATCCTTGTAAAGCTCCAGCCCCCTTATAGTAAGTAATGTCCATCGCCGGTAGTAACCCCAGTGATCGCAACAATCCGGTCTGCTCTAGACACTCTACCATGTACTCACACCAGAACTCACACCCTATCGACATCGCACCATGGCTCTTGAACACCATAGGCGACCAGAATATGTCCTCCCTTTTGGCCAACAAGGCCGTAATGTATCTCGACGACATAACAGGAGCCTCCTTCCAGCTCGGAGCTTGAACATAAGGTGATGGTACCCGCGGCTCCTCTCCCATCGATGGTCCAATCCGCGATGTAGTAAAGGCTCCATCGGCCACTCGGATGGCCAACTCCCTCCACAGCTCCCTGTCTGGCGTACTGGGCACCATCCCCTTGACTCCCAACAGAGTGTTCATCTTGTTCGGCTCTAGATCAAATACCCTCGTCCCAGTCCTTCTTCTACACGTGTGTCTGGTTATACGTCAGAGCTACGACCTCATCCTCCTCCAGATCCGGGTGCTGGACCGCATTCATGTGTCGGACGATGTCGTGTGGCACCGACCCCCCCGTGTGCGTCGGATCTCTGTTCTGTCTGTTCTCGGCCCCCTCTTACTCTTGGCGTCCCAGCCTGGATCCGCAGCCCACCGATCTATCATCTCCCCCCATACAGTCGAGATATCCAATGTGGGGGATATGTCTTCATCTCCGTCATCGGGGCACCATCGGGCAGCATCTTCTTCGCCCGGTCCCGTGCGTCGTGGAGCCATCGGCGGTAATTCTTGCCGATGTAAGAAAAGAAGGCCTGCTGCCCCAGTGCCTGCTGATCAGGCGAGTCAAACGTGAACCCCTCCTGCAAGGCATTCAATAACACAAATTAACAATAAAACAAACTCTAATTAAACAAATACTATCGCAGAAAAAAATACTTCAACGTACCAGCCACTCCTCCCATAGGGACTCCCTCGCAGCGGCATCCCAGTCCTTCCAGTACAGGCGTGGCTCGAAGAATCGGCCCTTCACAAGAACGCCGATCTTCGTCCTCGCCTGATTCTCCAGGATCCTGCCAAAGAAGTAAATAAATAAATTAATACAGTTCAAATATAAATTAACATCCCAAATGTACAAAATAAGGCATGATGTGATTTTTTTTACTTACAGGCCCTCCTGGGTGAGCGTAACTCTCTGTTTACGCTGGGGGTCGATGCGTACCCCGCGTGTCGGGCCACGGCCTCGTCGAGATCCTACAAAACACAGACATTAATACAGTTCAAATATACTTCAAATATAAATTAGCAAAATGTACTAAACACCGTTATCAACTATACCTGTGGTAGAACCCACGGAAGAAGGAGAATCAACGCGCGTGTGGGATGAATCTGCGTCGGGCTGGGGCGACGGCTGGGGCAATGGCAAAGTTGACGGATGGGGCTGGGGCGATGGCTGGGGCTGTACGTGATCACTCTGTGCCTCGTCATCAGTGAGCAATGACGAGGTGGGACCCACCGGGGAGGAAGCAGCTCGGCGTCCAGCCCGGCCACGAATAGCTCGTATCCTATCCATATCTGACTTCGTATAGATAAATTGCAAAGACATTAACACATTAAAAACAATAATTTGGCAGAAATCATCATCGACACTATATATATGAACGGAGGTGCAAAAACACATCAATATGAACCAAGTTCTAAAATGTTACTACATTTTTTCCGTGATGTTACAACATTACAAGTCAATCATTTTCAGTTTGGGAATCATCATCATCTTCATCACTAGACTCGTCGTCCTCTTCTTCGTGGGACTCGTCGTCCTCTTCATCTTCTAATTCATCCTCTTCATCAGTAGACTCAGTCACATCATCTCCAACACTTTCTACGTCTTCCGCGTCATCATCTACGACTTCTTCTCCTACATGAAGTGTTGTTGGAAGAGGAAGATCGTCCTCCTCGTTGTTGACCTCAACAGGTAACAAGACAGGTGGTTGGTCGGCTTGAAAGGAGTCTAGCTCACTGTCATATGTCACGGGCAATTTCTTGGACTTGATAACTGTATACCAATGAGATTTGGGATTGGCGACGTCCTCCGCGTAAAAGACTTGTACAGCTTGACTAGCAAACACAAAGGGCTCGTCTGATGCAAGTCTTGACTTGACATTGACATCTACAATCCCTTGAGAGCTAACACGGATTCCTCTACTGCATGTGACATCGAACCACGTACACTTGAACATTACCAGGCGGTTTTGGGAACCCAGATATGTTAGCTCAACAATCTCATCTAGCTCTCCGTAAAAGTCCATGCAATTCTCAGCATAACAGTCGCCGTTGACCAAGACTCCACTGTTTTGGGTTTGTTTTGTTCGGTCATCATCTTTTACGTTAAACCTAAACCCGTTGATGATATAGCCTCCATGACAGGATGCTTGTTTGTTAGGGCCTTCAGCTAGTAATTTCAAGCATGAGGCCACTGGTCTATCCATTGACTGAACCTATTGTAGATGACGGTAAAAATTAAGGATAAATCAGTATACTAATTGGCCACAGAACTGTATATAACACATAATATAATGTTAACAATCTTACACGCCTTTTGAACCACTGTACAAATTGTGATTTTCGATGAGATTCAAGTCCAGCGGGATCAGTGATTAAAGATTCCGCATCGAACTCACTGCAAACCAATATAGTTGACTCGCTTATCACACACTTTCAATTATGTACAACAATGTAAGTGAATTAAGACATTAACTTACTCAACGAATGCCGAAACTTCATCGCAATTTAGAAGGGCATATATTGTTGCAGCACTGTACTCTTCATCCGTTAGCCATCGAGTATACGTTCGGCCGAACGGACTACCAGACTGCTTGAATATTGCTTGAATATTGACAATTGCCCTTCCAAATTTGTGCTTGATCCGGGCTCATTTCGGCCTAGTTGATTTAACCTTGTATCAACATTAGGCCCGAAATATTGACTACAAAAGTTTACAAGTTCTTCCATTACGTAAGCCTCCGCAATTGAGCCCTCAACCCGAGCCTTATTACGGACTTTTTTCTTTAAATGGAACATGAACCTAGAAGTTTAGCGAATCGAGTTAGGTGGAATATCAATGATAACAGGTGTCGCATTAAGTGTAAACGAACAACTGTAACAATTTAAAGATTACCTCTCGAAGGGATACATCCACCGATATTGCACGGGTCCACCCATCTTAGCTTCATATGCCAAGTGAACAGGCAGATGCTCCATTGAATCAAAGAACGAAGGTGGGAAGATTTTCTCCAGCTTGCAAATCGTCACCACAATGTTCTTCTCAAGCACTTCCATGTTACTCACCCGGATCGTAGAAGAACATATATCTCGAAAGAAATGAGATAATTCAGTCAAAGTCTCGCAAACAACCCTTGGCAACAGTCCCCGGAAGGCAATAGGAATGAATCTCTCCATGAATACGTGGCAGTCGTGACTCTTCATCCCTTGGAACTTGCATTCCGATACATTGCAACAACGAGATATGTTGGACGCAAACCCATCCGGAAGCTTCAAATTCTTAACCCACTGACAGACCTTTCCACTTGTTTCTTGTCTAGACAGTAAGGTGCTTTCGGAAGTATCGTCCTCCCGCTGACTGTCCGAGGATGCAATTCACGGCGTACACCCAACTGTTGTAGATCCCTTCTCGCTTTAAGGTGATCTTTCGATTTGCCCTTGACATTCATCACTGTGTTGAACACATTATCAAAAACGTTCTTCTCAATATGCATCACATCCATGTTGTTTCGGATAACGAGCGTCCTCCAGTAGGCTAACTCCCAGAAGATACAAAATTTTCTCCAGTTGTGCTCTTTCCCATACCCTGGAATCTTCTGATCTGGCACACCCTTGCCGTGTGGTATGTCAGTATCAAGTGCCTCCAGGTGTGAGAGCACTTCTTCACCAGATGGGTAGTCCAGTGTGACAACCTCACGCTCGATTGTCCCGTCAAATTTATCCTTCTGCCTACGAAACTGATGGCCCGGTGGCAAAAGCTTACGGTGACATCCGAACCACGAGGGCTTTCTTTAACGTATGACCGGGGTTCACGCCCATACAAGCAGGGCATGCTAGCTTCCCATGTGTGCTCCAGCCACACGTCATTCCCAATGCGGGAAAATCATGTATAGTCCACATCAAAGCAGCCCTCATCTGAAAATTCTGTTTAAGGGATGCATCATATGTTTCGACTCCATGATTCCATAACTGTTTTAACTCATCAATCAACGGCCTTAAATACACATCTATGTCCTTGTCGGGACTCTTCGGCCCCGGAATAAGCAACGACAAGAACATGTACGGCTTCTTCATGCACATGCCTGGTGGAAGGTTGTACGGGACAATAATAACAGGCCAACAGGAGTAAGGCGTGGTAGACTGACCGAAAGGGTTGAACCCATCGGTTGCCAGACCAAGTCTAACATTCCGAACTTCCTGAGCAAAGACTGGATGCCTGCGGTCAAACTCCTTCCACGCCTCTCCATCAGCTGGGTGTGTCAGCACATCGGCATCGTTGCTACGAGTCTCACGGTGAGCCCTCATATGTTCAGCAGTATTGGAGGAGTAGTACATTCTCTGAAGCCGTGGTGTAATATATGCAATATCTTCCATGCAATGTTTTTCTTCTTCCCTTTGTCCGGTTTGTACCTCGAATGATCACATACTGGACACCGTGACAAATCCTTATTCTCTTTCCAGAATAATACACAATCGTTATTGCACGCATCTATCCGCTCATAGCTCAACCCAAGTTTCCTCATCATCTTCTTCGCGTCATAGTACGACGGCGGTAGCTTTTCACTTTCGGGCAGTATTTCTTTGATTAAGGTAACAAACTCGTTAAAACCTTTCTCACTCAGCCCGTGGTCTGATTTCAACTGTAATAACCTACTAACCGCAGACAGCCGTGTGTGTTTCGGAGCTCCATCCCACAGCGGCTCTTCCGCAGCTCTCAACAACTCATAAAACTGATGAGCCCCCTCGTTCGGCGGTTGTGGACTGTCGTTACCCCAGTCAACATTAGCATGCCCAGCATCCATAATCATATCTCGGTAATCATATCGTGCCTCCTCCCTAACTTCAGTTTGACTATCCGGGTTGGACGACAATACTATCGTTTCCCCGTGCTGCGTCCACCTTGTGTATCCACCCATAAAACTGTACCGACGAAGATGCCATTTTACTTCAATTCTTTTTCTCCAGTGCAACAACTCACATCTACCGCACGGACACCTTATCTTATCAAGGTCAACATGTGCAGGATGCGCATAAGCGAAGTCGAGAAATTCGTCAACGCGACACTCAAAATCTTCAGCATTCTTCCTTTTCATCCAACTTCGATCGACTGACATGACGACTGAATTATCGTACTGTATACCACCTTCAATTATGACCAGTCATTAGGCATTGCCGATGTAAATATGAATGCATGAATGTTACAACATGTCTATATATTTCCCCTCCATTCTCTAACAGGTAGTGGTCCTATCCCATTCAGAAAAGCACATGTTTATAAAACAGTGAATAACTCATGCTTAGTCCCATGTCTGCGGAAAATTCGGCAGCACCTCCCCGCATTTCTCCAAGTACACGACATCGATTAGGTGTTCTAACATTCATCTAACCTTGCTCATGAAGGTTTGACGGATGTTAGAACACCAGATTTGTATGCACCCGGAGAAACACACGAGAACGTGTACCAAATATCCACGACATAGAACACAAAGCATGAGTCAAAACACTGTTTTATAAACCATTAGCTTTTCCAAATTGTCCAAACTGGACATCCAAAGGCTCATTACAAAGCATTACTTTGTAATGAGTACCTTTGAACGGGAACTAAGGGTTTTTATGCATGCATGCGTTCAGAAATTGATAACATATGCAAGAATCTTTCTGAAATATCAAAACTGCAGAAAGATCGTTACATATGTTACCAATTCCACATTAAATAGAATTCGTTGGCAACGAGTTGAACCATCTCGTTGCCAATGGACTTCTCAAAACAACAAATAATATAAAGAAGGCAGGGTTTGTAAACAACGAGTAATTGAACCATCTCTGGGCAATATGGAGTAATTATGGGATGTACAAGGGCTAATTAGGGTTAATTACGAGTATTAAGGTTTATGGTTTAGCGTTATGGGTTTAATTAATCTAATTAGGATTTCCGAAGATATGTTAGGGCTAATTAGTGTTAATGAGGAGTACCTTAGGCTAATTATAGGTAATTAGGGTTGATTAGGACTAATTAGGGTTATTTAGTCCTAATTAGGGTTTAATTGTGCCGAGTAGTGCTGATTAGTCCTAATTAAGGCTAATTAGGCTTAATTGGGTTATGTTAGGGCTAATTATTGTTAATGAGGGCTAATTTTGGATAATTATAGCTAATTAGGGTTGATTAGGACTAATTAGGGTTATTTAGTCCTAATTAGGGTTTAATTGTGCCGAGTAGTGCTGATTAGTCCTAATTAAGGCTAATTAGGCTTAATTGGGTTATGTTAGGGCTAATTATTATTAATGAGGGCTAGTTTTGGATAATTATAGCTAATTAGGGTTGATTAGGACTAATTAGGGTTATTTAGTCCTAATTAGGGTTTAATTGTACCGAGTAGTGTTGATTAGTCCTAATTAGCGCTAATTAGGCTTAATTGGGTTATGTTAGTGCAAATTACAACTAATTAGGCTAACTATAATCGATATGCACGTAATTGGGTTCATTTTGGCTAATTGAGGTAATTACAGCTAATTTGATTTTCATTAGATTCTTAGGGTTAATTAACCCTAATTAGGGTTAATTGATTTATTAAAATATTGTTAATCAGGACTAATTAGGGCTAATTATAGCCAGTACTGGAGCCACGATGAGATTCCAGGGGGTGCATGCTAAAAATGTCGCGTTAACCTAATTAACCTAAATTTAATGCACAGTCAACAATCTCAATTCTGACACCTCATATAGGGTGTCGATATGGTGTCCGATACGTGTCTGACGCCTCCGGACACGTGTTCGACGCTCACTGACACGCACCTCCGAATACATCGGCATACGTTGATTTATTTTTTAAATGTCGGACAACGTCGATCAGACGTGGTGTCCGTGTCTGCGCTAACTAACAGGTATCTCAATCCAATTGGGTCCCATCCTCCGTCAACAATCTCAATTCTCAAATGCTCAATGCAATAAAAATTAACAAAAATCACACATTCAATCCAATTGGGTCCCATCCTCCGTCAATAATCTCAATATCTCAAATGCTCAATGCACAATTAATAACCTAAAATCATCAATTAATAATTACAATTACTTCAAATGCACAACTAATAACCTAAAATATCAATTAACAACCTAAAATCACAGATCAATAATCACAATTCTCAAATGCACAATTAACAACCTAAAATTATCAAACAAATTATCAATGTTCAAATAGGAAAAAAAATTGTTCAAAATGCACATATCCGATGCGCTTGAATTATTTCAATTTAGGGTTCGATTGTATTAGGGCATTCAATTAAGGGTTCAATTAGTTTAATTTAGGGTTCGGTTCGATTAGGGCATTCAATTTAGGGATTAATTAGGGTTCAATTACATTAATTTAGGGTTCAATTAGGGGGTTCTATTGATTTAATTTAGGGTTCGGTTGATTTGGGGCATTCAATTTAGGGTTCAATTAGTTCAATTTAGGTTTCAGTTGGATTAGGGCATTCAATTTAAGGTTCAATTAGGGGTTTAATTAGTTTAATTTAGGGTTCGATTCGATTAGGGCATTCAATTTAGGGTTTAATTAGGGTTCAATTACTTCAATTTAAGGTTCAATTAGGGGGTTCAATTAAGGGGTTCAATTATTTCAATTTAGGGTTCGGTTGGATCAGGGCATTTAATTAGGGGTTCAATTACAATTAATTGGTTCAATTAGGTTGAATCGGGATTCATTACAATTAATTGGTTCAGTTAGGGTTAATCAGGTTTAATTGAGGTTAATTAGTTCAATTACGGTTATGCGGGATTAAAAACTGTTAATTGGTTAGATTAATTACGGTTTGATTAGGGATAATTGGGAACAAATTAAGGATAGTTAGGGTTTATCCGGGCTAATTATGCTATAATTAGGGTTTAGGGTTTAAGGTTAACCGGTTCAAATAGGTTTAATCAGAGCTAATTACGGTTAATTGGTTCAATTTGGATTAATCAGGGCTAATTAGGGTTTATTGGTTCAATTAGGGTAAATCGGGATTAATTAGGGCTAATTGGTTCAATTAGGTTGAATCAGGGTTCATTACAATTAATTGGTTCAGTTAGGGTTAATCAGGTTTAATTGGGGTTTATTCGTTCAATTAGGATTACGCGGGGTTAATTACTGTTAATTGGTTAGATTAAGGATAATTACGGTTTGATTAGGGTTAATTTGGTTCAATTAGGGTTACTTGGGAACAAATTAGGGATAATTAGGGTTTAAGCATTACAATTACATTACAACAAATTAAATACAATACAATACATTACAAAAAGTTAAATTTAATTACATTACAACAAATTAAATTCAATTACATTATAACAAATCAAATACAATTACATTACAACAGATTAAATACAATTACATTATAACAATAGATTCAATGCGATAAATAATTTTTAGCATACAATTACATTATAACAACATATTAATTCTAGCATATTTGAACATATTCAATATGATAAATAAATTCTAACAGGGAAAAAAAGTGAGTTTGGGCAGTGGTGGTGAGAGGCGGATGGCGACAGTGGCGCACAGAAGGCAGTGGCAGTGACAGTGGAGCGTGAAAGGCGGCAGAAGGTGGTGGTGCGCCGGAGGGGGAGGAACTGTGGCGATGGTGGTGCGACTGTGACGTGGCTGTGGCAGTAGTGGGGTAGCGGCGGGGTGGCGAGGTGGCTATGGGGACGACATATGTGAGGGGAGAGGGAAGGGCAGTGTGGTGGTGGCGGGGGCCTGTCGCCGGCGTGGGGGGCTGGTGGGGAGGGACTGAGGCGGGGGGCCTGTCGCCGGCGTGGGGGACTGGTGGGGAGGGACTGAGGTGGGGGGCCTGTCGCCGGCGTGGGGGGCTGGTAGGCAGGGACGGAGGCGGGGGCCTGTCGCCGGCGTGGGGGGCTGGTGCCGAGGGACAGAGGCGGGGGCCTTTCGCAGGAGGTGAGAACGCCGACAAAGAGAGAAACAGCGACAGAGAGATAAACGAGGGACAAAGACGAGAGAGAGAGAGAGAGAGAGAGAGAGAGAAAAATCTGTGTATTAAAGACTTTTAGCAACGGAATATTCCCGTCGCTAAAGGTCTGTCGGTAAAAACATTTTAATAGACGGATATTTTTAGCGCCGGTATTATTTTGTTGCTTAAATTTTTTTAAAAAATCATCGAAATGTATAAAATTCCCAAAAAAATATTTAGCGACGGTTTGTACCGTAGTTAAAAGCCCGTCAGTAAAACTCCGTTGGCAATGTTTTTACCGACGGAATAATCCTTCGGTAAAATATTTTTTCGGACAACGTTTTTACCCACGAAAATTCCGTCGCTGAAATCACCTTTAGCGACGGAACTAATTCTGTCGCTAAAAGCTTATTTCCTTGTAGTGCCCTGACTCGGCCGACCCCCTCCATGCCGGCTGACCTCCCTTGCCCACCAATGACCCCATCGGCCCTTCCTTCCTCCCTTTCCTTTCTCCTTCCACTCTCTTTCTTCTTCCTTTTGTCCCCACCCCCTAATATCCCCCGCCAACAACAATACCGGCCAACCCACTCTTAACGCGTCCAACCCTCACATCGCCCACCCTGCAGACCCCCCGCCGGCCTAGTCCCCTTATCCCCTTCCTTCTCCTCTCCCCCTTCTTCCTTCCCCTATCCCCATTCCCTTCCCAGCTAACTCCCAGACCGGCCGGCCCACTGGCAGTCGCCGATCCCTCAAAGCCCGCTGACCCCCAATCTGCTGAGGCCCCCCCCTCTCTCCTCTCTTCCCCCCTCTCCCTTTCCCCCGCCCCTTCTCTCTTCTATCTTCCCTTTCCCTCTCCTTCTCCCCCTTTCCCTCCTTCCTTCCCTTTCGCCATGCCTGCCGACGCCCCCTCCCGGCTAACCCTCGGCCGGGGCCACCCCTCTTTCTCTTTCCCTAGCCATTTCTTGTCTCTTCTCCTTTCTCTCTTTTCTCTCTCTTTTTTTTCTTTCTAAGTGATTAAATGTCAAGTGAAGACTTTAAACCCCCCCTTCCCAAAATCTTTATACATGTGGCCCAAGAACAAATCTTGACCACCAATTTGAATTTGAGTTAACTACGTAGTTGACCATTGTACTAGTAGGCAAATTCCACTTGGGTCACTAGACATCGATTTGTATAAAAATGACCACTAAACTTTAAAATTTGTTTCAATCAGACCACTCCATCAAATTAAGCTTACGTCACTAGGTTACTCAAGGCTATATTGGTCTTTTTATGAAGAACCTTACTCTGCTCAATCACTTTGGGCCAATTTAAAAATACAATGTGTTCAAATATGAAGAACCCTAACATGGAGAATTTACAGATTGGAACTAATTAGATCTGCTCAATCACTTCACCAAATTTCATTTGAGTAGATTGGATATGTTCAAATATGGAGAAATTTGGTCTTTGCAGGTTAATTTAGATTCAATCACCCATCCCAATCTGTTCAATCACTTCATAATCTTCCATTTTTTACTTTGCTTCTCCTTTTCTCTCTCTTCATGACCTACGAAGACCAAATTTCAACAAATGCGCATGTTCAAGTTTTATGGGGAAAGATCCAATGTTCTTGTTAACTGAATTTTGGGTGAGTTAAATAAGATTTTGGGTTGGTTAATGAAGAAGGGTTTTGTGGCATAGTTACCTGAAAAAAAAAACAAGAAGC
Source organism: Escallonia herrerae (assembly GCA_033070095.1). Classification (NCBI taxonomy): domain Eukaryota; kingdom Viridiplantae; phylum Streptophyta; class Magnoliopsida; order Escalloniales; family Escalloniaceae; genus Escallonia; species Escallonia herrerae. The sequence goes on along the minus strand of JAVXUP010003279.1, from coordinate 64,470 downwards.
TCAAAATGGGTTCTTTTTTGCGCACAAGAACCAAGAATTGCAAGCATCCAGAAATGGGTTCTTGAAAATTTTGAAGTTTATAGCTATTTAGTTTGGTGGCCTAACACTCCATAATGATTGTATCAAGCTACTATGTGTGTGTGTGAGAGAGAGAGAGAATGTGTGTGTCTTTGTGTGTGTGTGCACACGCGCACGCGCGGAGAAGAATAAGAAGAAGCAACAAGGTGAACAGAGTTTTGACAATTTTAGCCTTAAATAAATGGACTGAAATTAACTTAATTTGACGGAATGGTGTGATTAAAATGAATTTTAAAATTTAGTGGTCATTTTGATGTAAATCGATGTCGAGTGGCCAAAGTGAAATTTGCCTAATAGGACAGTGGTCAATCGCTTAATTAACTCTTTGAATTTTAAACCAAAAAGTCCCCCCCCCCCCCCACCCCCAAAAAAAAAATCTCAACAACTATTTTCAAATGCGTACTCCATTTCACGCTAACTTTATTTTTTGCGCTCTTTGTTAGAAACTTTGTCACACAATTTTTTGACATTAATATGACCGCTACTAAATAAAAATTTCACGCATTCCCATTTTGCGACACAACTTCTATTTTAGCGCTACCGTTCTCCTTTTTGCGCTACACTACTAAAAAATGCATCTCATGAGAAAAATTGATTTTCTTTTTACGCTAAATGTCTTTTTTGAGCGACACACGTTTGTGCGTGCGGCGCCCGCTCGGGTTGCCCCTCCTCGCACACCCCACGCAGGGGGCTTATGTTCTGAATCTATTCTGGTTGCACCCAAGTGCTCACCTGAGATCCCGTTTTGCACGACATGTCGCATTTTTAACGGTCAATTTTTCAACGCTTTCAACCGGTCAAAATACGCACGTTCAAGTCATGTGCATTTGTCAATAACTTTTTGCTGCAATTCGACTAAAATTAGTTTTGTCGCCAAGATAGCGACTCTGGCGCCACCAACACTTAGAAAAATGTGCAAAAATAGGCGTGGCGCGACTCCCACCTTAAGGGGGTCGGCCACCTCCCTTAGCAGGGGGTCGGCCACCTCCCTTTGCAGGGGGGTCGGCCACCTCCCTTGGCAGAGGGTCGGCCACCTCCTAAAGGGGGATAGCCGGGGGGGGGGGGGGGGCTGCTACCACCTTTTTCCTTTATTCATTCGAGCACACCGTCTCTGCAAATGCTCACTCATCACTCACGACCGTACGATGCCTGTTGTCTCACGTACACCACCGCCGCAATGACTGTCACTCACGACTGCGCGTCGTCGCCCACACCCCACGCACCGTCCACAAGACACTCCATGGCACCCATGCGTTGGCTACTGATACAGCTGTGCCCCCAGGATCTTTCATAATGCCTTGCCCCCGGCACCGTACATACTTCATCGCGCCCATGCATCGCTGCCATGACATGTGACTGTGGCACTAGGTATTGTCTCGCGACAGAGCTCGCCGCGCCCATACGTCACTTCCATCACATGTGCCCTTTGCACCAGGTATTGTCTCGAGACAGAGGTCGCCGCGCCTATACGCCACTTCCATCACATGTGCCCACGTATTGACTTGTGTTGTTGGCATCATGCCCATGTGCCATAATCATGTCTCATGCCGTTGGCATCGCTCCCGTGCACCATAATCATGTTACATGCCCCGGACACCACTCTCATTCACCATACCATGATTTTGGGAGGCTCCGTTAATAGTGCTTCGGCACGAGGACTCTTCGCAGTGGGATAGGCTGGCTATCACAGAAGCTATCACCGCCGAGCTGCGACCACGTCCACTCATGTTACCAGTGATCATCGGCGCCCCCAGGATGTTGACCCATGGGTTACTCTGGGACATGAGTAGGTCTTTGGAGGGCATCGCACCCAATCCACTTGGCAGTTGGTCATAGGGACCTTCCCTCACCGCTCTCAGGTTCTCTCCGCGTCTCTTGACACTCCCTTGTGGGATTCAGTAAGGGCTTGGACGGGTGGCTAGGGCAACGGGCTTACTCTAATTATGCCGACACTATGTGTGGTCAGTCTTCTCAGACAAGTGGAGCAACGCTGTGTGGGGCAGGTATCGCGAATTTTAGAACTAGAAGTCCAACAGAGAACTAGTATTTTTGGACCCCCTAGTGACGTGTCACTCCTAGGGGATGACACGTGTCAGCTTATGACACTACGATGACTCAGGCAGACTTTTCCCTATAAATATGGAACTTTGAATTTCATTTTCACTAATTTGGCAATTTCACTTTCTCTCTCTAAATCCAAATCCAATGGAATTTTAGAGAGAAACATAGCTGGACTTAAACGCTAGACCGCTGATGCTGAGCCCTGACTTGGACCCTAGTTTTGATTGTCGACTGCCGACCCTGTTCGTCTCTGTCTTGTCTCCACAGTACTGCACGGCCTGTCTGAGGAGCCTTGCTCTTTACCCGTACTCCACCCTCACTGTCTCTCACTCACTTTGCACACCTGGAAGCTGACTCAGACTGCAGCCTTTATGGCACTTTCACGTAAGTATGAACTCACTTCCCTTGACATCAACTTGTAACCTTGGGATCAAAAGGGACAGCTGACATTATTGTTTGAGCATCATTGCTGTTGATTCTCCTACAGCAGCAGAGGATCTGTTTCCAAGTCTTCTGCTGTTTTAGATATGGTGCATACCTGCAACAAATCCTAGACCCATGCGTGATTGAGGTCAGCATACATATGCAAGATTTTGAGAAAAACAGCAAGAGTAGATCTAGATTGCCATGACCTTTTGACACCCAAATCCAGACCAGCTCTTTTCGGCCCATCCCTTATCATCTCTCTCTCTCTCTCTCTCTCTCTCTTGCGTAGGTATTGATTCCAAGTTCTTCAAGTCCTGATCAATAACAACTCAACAAGGTCATCATTCTAAATCTTTCTTGGGTCCACAGTGCGCTGACTAAATGAAGAAAGGTTTTGGATAAGAAAGGAATGTTATGGTTGTCATTGCGAGACAGTTTGATAACTTGCCCCTTTCTATGACACTGCAACTGTCACATGCCTTCTCAGAGTTTGGTACGGCGTCCGAATATAAACTCCAGCAAAGCCATTATCTTTCTCTGCCTATAAATTTTTCCCACGCCCATTACTATATCTTCACAAGGCAATGATGTATAGTAGGGTATTGCACGAATAGGGAAGAGAGTGCAATAGAGCCAAGGATGAATTGCCGGCATTAGTAGATCTTTTTGATGCTCCAAACCCTAACTTGTATCCCTTGTCGGCGGTTCATTGCTTGGCTACGCTGGGCTCTCTTCCTCTCATGTTATCTCATGCTATTGAGATCCTTGAGGCATTTTGCAAGGTCCGTGTCCGTGAAATATGGCGCTGGCAATGGGAACTACGTTGGTTTGTGTGCTAACGTACAAACTGCATAGAATTATCTACTGTTTTAACTTTTTTTTTGTTAGACTACCCGGTATCCCGGACACCACATTGGGAGTCGACTAATCCGGGTTCGAGCTGGGCAGGACTACATGGACGGTAAAGTTCTCCCTACCAAGTTTTAACACAACTGCATTTTCAGGACTTGAACCCGGGACTTCTGATTAAGTTAGGACAACCCCTTGCCAGTTGACCTACTTACTTGGTGGTACTGTTTTAACTTTGACTTGGTACTTTGATTTCTGTCTCATTTTCTTGCTTTAACAGCTGAACCTGTAACCTCTTTGTATCCTCTAACTTTCACAGCCTAACGCACCCTTCTTAATTTAGGTGATGCACAACGGGAAGGGTTGTGCATGGGATACCCACGTTGTCACACCCAAAGCCACCATGTAATGCCACAGCCTAAAACACAGTAGAAATTGAGTGGACTCACTTTATCCCTTCACAAAAGTTGCAGCTTGACGATGCCATACTTGGTACATCTTGCATCTTATGTCGGCGATGAAGACGATAATCGAATGCAAGACGTTGATTGAAAGTTTTGAGGCTCTCTAGCTAGCTCTCTTTGTTTTACGAACTAGGGAAACTTCACTGCTCATCATCTAGCAAAGCATGATACATTCGGCAGTGTGTACTTGTAAGTAATATATTCCACAAAGATGTAACCATGGAACTGTTTTGACGTTAATCTCAAATACATAAATTGGAAGTTCTCAAATAAGAGGTAATGCATGTTGGTCCTACTGATTCTTTGATGGGGAAAGTTCATAGTATCCTACCTGTTGTGCAATTGAAGGGAAAGCACAGAGAAATAGAGAACGATAACGGGCAAGGCGTATTTATATTACTCTCTTAAGGACAACGTTTTTTCCGCTTGGACCGTAGTCCAAAAAATTGGAGGCGACTACTTGATAAGCCTGACTCTAATGTTCTCTCCTAAGTCTGCTTACTAAAAGAAAGATGAAGAACATTAGAACTCTGACGGTTGTCGATAAAGACACAAAAGACATGTGTAGGACGAATAAGAACAAGTAGAGGTGTAGCAATAGCAGTGTTCTTGCTATCTCTAACTAATTACAAGCTGGGGTTTATATAAAACTCCAACGGCTGCCTATGAAGAGATGTGTCTCATGGAGAGACTTCCAAGAGACACCAATTTGAATTGGTAACTGATAAAACAGTAACAGTTACTCAACCTTATATAAACAATTTAAGTAAGAAACTAACGTCACTTAATTATTAGGAAAACACCACAAGATTCTCCCACTATTTTCTAAATACTAAATATGTTAACATAAACAACATGGCAACCTATGCAGCATGTTGCCATAGGTAGATATTCTTGAACTTGTAATTTGAGCAAAGTCCAAAATAAAGGCAGAGTGACACATATATGATGAATCTTGCTCACACTGTACACAAATTCATTTGGCTATTTTAGGCAACACGTTATCGGTCATGTACTTGTCCCACATTAGGAAATGCTCTTGAACATTACCCTTTTCATGGGAAGCGACCCTTGCAAAGGCTAATCCGTCATAAGCATTTGCAACATCTCCTTCTTCGCTTCACTGATTGCTATGGGTTCTTAAAGAACAAATAATGTAGTTTTAGTTTGTTGCATATGTAACAATTAATGCTGATTAAAGATGGAATTTTGTTAAGAACTAAATAACTCCACTAGTTCCAGATTATATTGCGTTGGAAATGAAACCACGTTTTTATCATTTCGAAGGATCTTAACTAGTTAAAATTCCTTTGGACTCCAACTTAAATTTCAAGTATAGAATAGGCTACAACCAGTTGATCTAAAATAATGGGTCATAATCCCATCTCTCTCGCGGTTTTGAAGATGTTTCCATGTGTTAGCAGTTTAGTTAAAGGATTTGCTGATATTGAATAAGTCGGAAGATATTCAACAATGACTTAACCTTTTTTTCACCATTCTTCGAGCATGGTGGTACTTCATGGGAATATGTTTGGTCTTCTTAAAAAATTTCTTATGCTTTGCAATATCAATTGCTGCTTTATTGTCACAGTGCACAGTAATAGGCGGTAAAAAACGTTCTCATGAAAGAAATTTGTTCCAAGAATCTCCTAACCCATACTACTTCTTTACCGACTACAGACATGGCAATATGCTCAGCTTCCATGAATGATAATGAAATGCACGTTTACTTCTTTGAAGCCCAAGTTACAGCACCATCATCCAAGGTGCATATCCATCCACTCGTAGATTTGGAATCTGGCTTTCTCAATGCCCAATCAGCATTGAGAATAACATTCTAGTAAGGGAGAAGATTGAAGATTTATCATAGCATGGACCTAATTCGTAGTACCTTTCAAGTACCTTAACACTACATATTTCACTACAATGCTCATTACTAGGACAAGACATAAATCTACTTAGCATTCCCGCATCATATGTAATATCGGGTCTCGTGCAATTCATCTGGCATAAATGAGACATCCAATAATTTTAGCATATTTCTCTTGATCGATTGGTTCACCAACATTTTTGTTTGAAGTCTGAGTACCAACAGGTACCTTACTTGGTTTACAGTCAAGCAGGTTAAACCTTTTTAGAATTTTCTCAATGTAGTAGGATTAAGAAGGAATTACTTTATTGTCTAACAACTTTTATACCCAAAATAATATCGACGCGACCCATATTTGTATCAAAGATTTGCTTAAGATAAGATTTGGTTTCTTTAATTCTAAGTTGGACTTAATGAGTAAAAGATCATCTACATATAATGTAATGACAACTTTGGCAACTTCAGCAGTATTAATGAAGATATATAGTCTTCAACTTTTTGTAACTCTTGAAAACAAATTTCTTAACCACTTACTTTAAATCTTTTGAACCATTGGTTAGGATCTTGCTTAAGTCCATACAATGATTTGTTCAACTTGCAAATCTTATTTTCTTGGCCAACTTCAACATAACCTTCCAGTTGATCAATATATTTCTTCATTTAAATCTTCATTAAGAAAAGCGGTTTTAACATCCATTTGATGTATCTCTAGATTATATATTTGGAAGCAATAGCTTCAATCCTTATAGTGGTATGCCTTATCACTGATGAGTATGCCTCAAAAAAGTTATACCCTTATTTTTTGCTATACCCTTTTGCCACTAATCTAGCCTTACATTTATCAATACCACCATTAGGATGTAATTTCTTTTTCAAAACCCACTTACAACCAATTGTTTTTGAGTTGGGAGGAAAATAGGTTATGATCGATGTGTTACTTTCTCTTATGGATTGTATTTCATCATCCATTGCTTTTTTCCATAAGTTTGCATCAGGTTGAGACTTGGCCTTATAATAGTTCTAAGGTTCCTTCTCTAGTTACATGTACAGGTATACGTCCTAGGACCTAAGTGCTTCTCAGTCCTCTATCTTTACTTCTTCTGATCAGAAGAAACTACAACTGCAGGACCTTCAACATATGTGTCCTTCTCATTTACATTAATCAAATCCTTTTTTTGATTCTAAGGACCTTGCGCATTTGATAGTAAGGTGCTCTAAGAAAACAACACCTAAAGGTTTATAGATCCACAAGCTTTACTGCGTTAAGCATAACCAATAAAGATAGACTTAATACCTTTGAATCTCAACTTTTATGTGAGTTGTCTAGTAAATAAGCAACACATTGGCCCCTACATGTTAATGACTAATGTTCGTCTTTATGTTGTTCCATAGTTCATAAGGTTTTTTGTCCATTATTAATCAATGCACAATTCTATTGCATGCTGTGTATACTGCTTCACACCAATAAAACATAGGCAACTCTAAACTAAGCAACATGGCACTTATTGTTTCCATGAAACTTATATTTCTTCTTTCGGCCACACCATTTTGGTGTGAACTGTTAATAAATTGGGTCAATGGACCCATTATCCGTTCACTAACAGATAATGTGTATTTGTTAGTCTGGATAATTACAGTTATTTAGAGGATATTTATCTCCTAAGTGTTTGAGATAAATACAATATTTACCTCATAGGTGTTTGAGATAAATATAACTTTATCTCCTAAGTGTTTGAGGTAAAATATGTCTCTATATACTATCTCTATATAAAGGTTAGAGATATCCCAAGAAAAAATAAGTCACGCAACTATAAGTCACAAGACAACCCTTCTCTCTATAGCACTCTCTCTAGAGTAATCACCAAGCTCTAGGATTTGATTCGTGGACGAAGAACGCGACTCTAGTAGCCGTTTTCGTACCTGCAAAAAAGATCAAGCGTGTTGAAGGCTCGTAACAATAAGGATGAATCGTCAGAATTTTTGGAGACTTCATATGTTATGTTTCCGAAAACTCTAAAGGCTATGTGATATATAGTGAACATCCAAATGGTGGAAAGACTGAAATAGTGTCTCGCAATGTTGATTTCATAGAGAGTGATTTTCCTAGCATTGGAGACGCAAGTAAGAATCTTGACCTCTATGAATTAGAGAAAGTTGAAGCCACTTTATCATCTCCAAGCGAAGGTGGGGAATTAGTTCCTCATCCTGTTGTCACTGAAGATAGTGTAAGTGACCTTCAACCTAGTGGGAGCACACCACCAGGACCATCAGGTCAACAAGATTCTCAACTGCGTAGAGGTGCACGAGGAAGAGTTTCATGTCGTCGTTTTGAGATTGATGATGAAATTCTTATGTGCACTCCAACTGATGAAGATGAGCCCACTTCTGTAGAAGAAGCCTTATCTTCACATGCTAGTAATGAGTGGATGGCTGCAATGAAAGATGAGTTGAGCTCAATGAAGAAGAATCATGTCTGAGAGTTGGTTGACCTTAGGCCAAGGCGCAAGACTGTTGGAAACAAGTGGATTTTAAAAGTCAAGCGAAAGGTAGATGGGTCAATTGACAAGTATAAGGCACGTCTTGTGGCGAAAGGCTATACCCAACAGCGGGGTGTGGACTATGAAGACACATTCTCCCCAGTGGTGAGATTTGTTTCAATTCGCCTGATCCTAGCTATTGTCGCCCAGCAAGATTTAGAACTTTTTCATATGGATGTTAAAACTTCTCAATGGAGAACTAGACGAAGAGATTTATATGGCTCAACCTGAGGGTTTTGAAGTCAAGGGACATGAGCGCAAAGTTTGTCAGCTCAAACGTTCTATATATGGTCTCAAACAATCGTCTAGGCAGTGGTACTTTAGGTTTCATCATGCCATTACCTCTATAGGTTTTGAAATGATTGAACAAGACCATTGCGTTTACGTAAAACGATCCAAGAAAAATATTCTGATCCTTTCTTTGTATGTGGATGACATTCTTTTAGCTGGGAATGACATGAGTTCCATTGTCGCCACTAAGCAGTGGCTGTCCTCAACTTTTGAGATGAAGGACATGGGAGAAGCTAATTATGTGCTCGGGGTTAAAATCATACGTGATCGTCCAAAGAGACTTCTCGGTTTGTCTCAAGAGACATACATCAAGAAGGTCATTGAACGATTCTGTATGCATAACTCAAAACCCATAGACACTCCAATGGACAAGGCGTGTACTTTAAGCACAGACCAATGCCCAAAGAATGATGAGGAAAAGAATCGGATGTCCAAAGTGCCTTACGCGCTGCAGTTGGGAGTCTGATGTACGCTATGTTGTGTACGCGTCCAGACATCTGCTTTGCCGTTGGAATGGTGAGTCGTTATCAGAGTAATCCTGGACCCGCTCATTGGAATGCGGTGAAGAGGATTCTTCGATACCTACGTGGAACCGCTGATCTCGTCCTGTGTTATCATGGTGGAGACTTGAGACTGAGAAGATACAGCGATGCTGATTGGGCAGTGATAGAGATGAGCACAGATCCACTTTAGGTTATGCATTCATACTAGGAAGTGGAGCTATCTCTTGGTGCAGCAAGAAACAGACTTGCATCGCCCTATCCACGATGGAGTCGGAGTATGTTGCTTGTTCAGCAGCAGTCCAGGAAGCTGTTTGGTTGAGGTCATTCTTACAGGCTCTAGGGGTTACAGCTCATGCAGACGAGTCTGTCACTGTTCACTGTGACAATACAGCTGCCCTAGATTTTGTAAAGGACCCCAAATATCATGGGAAGGCCAAACACATAGGCCTTCGTTATCACTTCATTAGAACTTTAGTTGCGCAAGGAGAGGTGACCATGAAGCATATACCTACTGGCAGAATGGTGGCTGATCCTTTGACCAAGCCTATTGCTAGAGATGTTTTCCTTTCTCACATTAGGAGTATGGGACTACGTAGGTTTTGATATGTTTATGGCATCTTATGTACTTGACATTATTTATTATATTAAATTTTCATTCCTTGATTTGAGTTTATTTTGGAATGAATGGATAATCTTTGTGATTACATATACATCCTTGTTGAGAGTGTCACCAGGCTTGAATTGACCCACTCACACGGGTAATTCACCTTGGCGCTAAGATAGCGAGCAAGATGAGACATAATTGTCTTAAGCGCCAAGAGGGCGAATAAGATGATACAGCTTATAAAGCAAACATGTCGCCTTAGTTGGAGCTAAGATGAGACCTAAAAAGTTAGGTCGATCATAGAGTATCTCCACAACTCTATGTAGCCTGTTTACAGCCGAATGTGAGATTTCAGGCAGGCACTATGAGAGTGACTGGGCTGAAAAACTCAGGTTAGGCGCTTGTACAGCGACTAGATTCAGATTCGTATGGCGTATTTTATTATACATTTATGTGACACGCCCTTGCGGGTTACGCCATAGCATGCAAATCATACTGCATGTGCTAAATGCAGACCGACAGTGGGAGTGACGAATGAATCCCTGCTTCGTCACTGTGTGAGCCACTTGGATCGAAATTTTTGATCCTATATGGTACCCTTTTCACCTTAGACTATGTCATGAAGAGGATACTCAATGTCGCTACTTTAGCATGTACCCTTGGATCATGGATGATGCGGTCTCGCGGGGCATGTCTAGGAAAGCGGTTGGGTCTAATTGGAATGACATGAGGGCTTTGGGAAGAAAGTTCAATATTACATCATGTTGTGTGATTCATAGCCCGGGCGACTTTGTCGATTTTTGTTTCGATATGAGTCATGAATACATAACATATGAGAGGTTTAACACTGCTCATTATGAGGGATTTGAGAGTGTTTAATCTGGTGTAGTTGAACTATCTGGGGTACATACGAGATTTTTTGGAGTGATGTATTGTGTTAGTTTGGTGATAACTTAATACAATACTCCTCAACTGGACATCCTTTCTCGTAGGTCGCACGTTCCATTTCCTGTATGAGGAGATGAGTGGACAAGAGATAAGGAGGGACTACACGATTTATTTGCCCTGTGTGTGGGCGAGTGGGAGCTGTTAATAAATTGGGTCAGTGGACCCATTATCCGCCCACTAACAGATAATGTGTATTTGTTAGTCTGGATAATTACAGTTATTTAGAGGATATTTATCTCCTAAGTGTTTGAGATAAATACAATATTTATCTCATAGGTGTTTGAGATAAATACAACTTTATCTCCTAAGTATTTGAGGTAAAATCTGTCTCTAAATACTATCTCTATATAAAGGTTAGAGATATCCCAAGAAAAAATAAGTCATGCAACTATAAGTCACAAGACAATCCCTCTCTCTATAGCACTCTTTCTAGAGCAATCACCAAGCTCTAGGATTTGGTTCGTGGACGAAGAACTCGACTCTAGTAGCCGTTTTCGTACCTGTGAAAAAGATCAAGCGTGTTGGAGGCTCGTAACAACAAGGATGCATCGTCAGAATTTTTGGAGACTTCATACGATATGTTTCTGAACCCACTACGTAGTACGTAGTAGCACATTAATTGTTATTCAACATGAACTTTGTGGAGTGGTACACCATTTTGGTGTGAACTATGTGGAACGGTCCGTTCATGTATAATTCCATGACTTTCATAGAAGGAATCAAAACCACATGATAAGTATTCACCATCCCTATGAGTTCTTATCCTTTTAATTGTCTTTCCAATTTGATTTTCCACATCAGCTTCGTAAATCTTAAATTTATGAAAGCTTAGTAAGTTAATTTAGAAAAGTTATCAATTAAAGTGATTAGATAACTAGCAAGGGGTATCTGTAACTGGCAAGGCGTATCTATAATATTGTCTTAAAGACTGCGTTTTCCCTGCTTGGATCGTAATCCATAAAATTGCAGTTACTTGAAAAAACCTTACTCAAGGATACAATGCCTGATTGTAATGTTTTCTCTCGATCTTAAGTCTGCATACTAAGAAAGATGAACCAAATTGGAATTCTGATGATTGCCAATGAAGACACACATAAAAATTAGGAAGAAAAGGAAGAAATAGAGATACATCGGTAGTAGTTTTCTTGTTATCTCTAACTATTTAGAAGTTGGAGCTTACATAGAACTCTAATGGTCGCCTATGAAGAGATGTGCCTTATAAAAATACTTCCAAGAGACACCAATTTGAATTGGTAACTGATGAAACAACTACAGTTACTCAGACATACACAAACAATCAAGTAATAAGAAAATAACTTGATTTTACTATTAAGAAAATACCACAAGCTACCCATTATATTGTACCGCTGCGTCTCAGAAAATGCCACTTTAAATGTTCAAACTAATATGCCTTTTGCCAAAACAGCGTCCAATTTAAGCACAACACGCAAAGAGTTTTTATTCCCCACATTCTACTCCTATTAATGGCAATCAAGGAAACTGTGAGTACATGATACACTATACGGCTGGGTTTCAGAAAAGACTACTTTAATAGTTCAAACTAATATGTCTTTTGCCAAAACAGCGTTCAATTTTGACACAACGTGCCAAAAGTTTTTACTCCCCATTTTGTACTCCTATTAATGACAATTAGGGTCCGATTGGATCACGGAATTGAGATTGATTTTAGAATTGGACCCTAAGAATTATAATTCTGCTGTTTGGACAGCTTATTAGAATTGGCATTACAATTCAAGCCCAATTCTAAGGAATTTAAAATGCACTGTAGGACTCATGATTCAATTCTTACGGCCCAGTGTCAAAATTAGAATTCCAGCCCATTATATTTTTCTCTCTTCACGACTCACAGCCTCTGCCTGACACCTGACGCTGCCTGTCCGAGCTATCTTCCTCCTCTCTTTTCTTTGATCAACCTCGCCATGGCAGCCATGGCAGCTAAGCATCACTCTCCTTCTTCAACGGCTTAAAAAGTTGGGATTCAACTTGCAATTTCACCTACTCTCCTTTGCTGCTTACTGTACTTGAGGTCGGTTCCTCTTCCTTTCTACCAATTCCCCACAGTTTCTGTGGATTGATTATTTCGCGATTTTCATTTTAAACCCCAGGCTCCAAAGATTTTTTGGGAGGACTTAGCCTCAAAGTAAGAATCTCATACAAGACGGTAGAAATTAGCTTGGGACAGTCACCATGGACTGATCTTGTTGCTACTTTGTCTCCAGTTTCAAGGGTTTCATGAGTCATATTAATTCATTGGTGACCAAATGGTATCTCTTTATGCCAAAAGTAGGATGCTCTAAAAATGCACACCAACTGTTCGACGAAATGCCTGACAAATAGGCGTTAGATAGCGAGTGACGAAATGCCTGACAAAATGCTCAAAAAATGCACACCTACAGAAGAAGCCTGTTGGAACACCTTACTGACCTTTCCTCTTGTAGACTGATCAGCAGCAAATACCATCCACCAGTATGTCATGGCGTTGACACTTTGGCATCTAAAGACTTATTTGATGATCATCCTAAAGGGTATTTTAGTGATTGTCTTTGTCTGTTGAGTGTCCGCGCGCCGCACACACGTGTTTGGGGGAGGGGGAGGGGGATGGACTCATTTGTATATGGAACAGGAGAAAATTTAGGTAATCTTGGATGCAAATAGGCGTTAGATAGAGAGTGATTTGAACATATAAAAGTTTGAGTACTAACCCATTATTGTAGTACAAACACTGGGCGAACCATAAGTCTGAAAATAAAGAAGGGATTTACAACGAAACTTGTTTCTCAGAAACTGGACCAGTGTGTGTTCTCTCTCTATTCCTCATCTCTTCTCTTTGATTGAACCTCACCTCGCAACGACAATCTTCTTTCTCGATTCTCTCCATACAAAATGCATGGTAGATCGTAAAACTTGCTATGGACATGGCAAATTTTAGTTAGATACTTTTGTGCTTGCTACAGATTTAAGGAAGCATCTGCTAAGAATGTATTTGTTCAGGTCGCGGGATTAGTGGTCAAGCTGTACAAAAAGAATTAAAGTGGATGTACTTCCATATTGGCAAGATTTAAAGGTGCAGTTCAATTTCTCTTTTCAGCTTTATACATTGCAAATTAGAACTCAGCTTCTTTTTTCCTTTGTGGTGTAAATTTTCCTTTCTCAGGGTGGGTTTGGGGGAACTGGTGGGTGTGAAGGGACTTTAAACTTATACTGTAGCTTATTTGATGACGTTAGGTGAAAAAATTTGTGTCATTTGCAAATTGGTGCTACTGAGTGTTGTTTATCAATTAATGGAATATTGTACTTTTGTCCTTGCTGTTTATGAGTATTGCGGTTATTATTGTTTCGTCGTATCTGCATTATGTTGGAAGCTTTTGATGGTGTTTTCAACTTAAGCTTTATCACTGCATTGTAGCTGGATGTGAATATTCACATTGATTTGTTATTTTCAGTTTCCATATCAAAAAGGTTGTGGTTTATCAATGAAGTTAGATAGAGAGGTTTTTGAATGATTTGCAGTGGAGGAGTTTGAGAGTCTCAGGAGTATATATACTGATGGACAAGAGGAAGGAGTCTGTCTGGATAGTTAGTGCTTGAGATGTTCACCCGTTGAGATGGTTTGTACAATGTTTGTAGGTTATAACTGGTCTAGAGGTGGCTGGTTCCAAAGAGGAACTGACATGAGTTCCGAGACTAAGGCGATTGAGTTATTAAATATTCAGTTTTAATTGAAGATCGGCGATGGAGCCCCCGGAAGCTAATAATAATTCCAGATTCAGATTGTAGCTCCATTCCCTTTCTGGGGTCTTCCTCCCTTGTACTATACCTCGTCATGCCCAAGATAAATTGCCTTGTAGTATACCTCCCATTAGTTTTTGGGCCATAAAGACAAAACCAATTGAATTGGTGTATGGTTTTACTTTATATATATCCACCTACCAGAATTGGCTCAAAATTGAGTTCAGCTAGTCACACACGTATCAGGGGAGTTTGTATACCTGCTTATCTTTTAAATAATATAAGTTGGTTTTCATGTGGTCCTTTTCATTAATTCTTGTTTTTGTTTACAACAGTTTATGTTGTGTATATTTTAGTTCCATTTATTACAAATAGTTTACAAATAAATTTGCTCTTTTGTTTACAACAGTTTATGTCGTGTATATTAAATTTGCTCTTTTGTTTACAACAGTTTATGTCGTGTATATTAAATTTGCTCTTTTGTTTACAACAGTTTATGTCGTGTATATTAAATTTGCTCTTTACAGATAAATTTGCTCTTTTATAGATAAATCAGCACAGTTAACGAGCTTGATCCCAAATCAGCACAGTTACTGACATGCTTTCATTTTCAGTAATCTCTTCATTCTCAACTCCCTCCACTTATGAGTAATGCTACTAATTTTATTGCTTTTGGTGTTTTAAATAGATGAGTACCGATAGCAATGCCTCGCAAGTTAGTCTTTCTAGTAAAAGAAAGAATGTTGGTGATTCGAAGACAAAATCATACCTTAGATGGACTGTGAAAATGGACCGCGTTCTTAATGTTGTCTTACTTGATCAACTTAATATTGAGAACAAAGTTCTTAATGGATGGAAACCATGTGCGTACAATGCTGTGATTGATGCGATAAGTGATCAATGTAATGTGAAAGTTACAAAAGAGAATATTGTTAGTCATCTAAAAATAGGGGACAAGCATTATGAGGTAGTGTCTAAGTTGTTGACCCAAATTGGCTTTTCGTGGGATTGCTATTCCAATATGATTAGCATTTATAGTGAAGCTGGTTGGAACGCGTATGTTCAGGTAAAAAATATATTAATCTCTCTTATTTTTTTAAACAATTGGAACGCTACTTATATAGTTTTATATTTACTTCTTGTAGGATCATCCTGATGCAAAGCCATATAGAAGAAATGTAATTGAAAATGGGGAAGATTTATCAACTATATATGGACAAGATTGAGCAACAGGGGAAGGAGCTGAGACTGGTGTTGAAGGTTACAATGAGCTGGCATCTAATTCCAACGTAGAGGAGGCTAGTGAAGATCTTGATAACACGAACCCTCAAAAGGCAACCTCTACAACTAAGTTACAACCATCGAGAAAAAGAAGTCGGACTAGTGATGCACTTGCTACAGCCGTTACTTCAATGGCTAGTGCCATCGACAAAGTATGTTCATCAGAAGCTACAATTACAAATGTGGATTTCATTTTTGAGAAGTTAGCAGAGGTGTTAGATTTGGATCAGGTCGAGTTGCTCAAAGCTTATGATGTGCTAACTGGCAACGCGAGGAAGTTTGAGTCATTCATGTCTCTTCCGTGTCACTTGAGGAAGCCATGGTTAATGATGCAAATCAGCACTCATAAGACTTAAGATATGGAGCCTACAAAGAATTTATGAATTTTTAATTGTTTTCAAGCATAGTTTTTTAGGAGCTATTATCTTATTTACTGGTAGAGATCTAACTTGTTAACCGCTTGCTATGTTTAAAAGCCACTTCATTTTGTTAAGTCTAAGCACATTTTTATTTTTGAGAATATTTTCTTGTAGTCAAGTACTAGCATAGCATTAAAATTCTAATATTCAGCTGTTAGGTTGCAAATTCAAATTTTCTTATCAATTAGTTGCATTTTTACATTTTGTACCTAAGTCATCGTGTTTGTACTTTTTTTCCTTTTCTTTTTCTTTTGTTCTATAGGGCAGGGCGGGCGGGTGGAGAAGTGTTGTTGGGTATGATTTGATAAGAAAAATATAAAACTCTCATTTTGCATAGTTACCTCTTATTTTTTTACTTTAGCAATTTCAATTCTTAATCTCATTTTTGGTGCTAACCAATCAATAGAATTACAAATTCTACTCATTTCCAAGTCAATCAATTCCAATTCCATGGGAATTGGAATTGAATTACAATTCTCATGGAATTGGAATTGGAATTGAATTACAATTCTCAATTCCAATTCCAATTTCAATTTCAATTTCGTTTGCCAATCAGACCCTTAAGGAAATCGTAAGTACCTGTTTTTAGTAGGAAAACTTACCTCAAAAACCTGGTCGCCAAATAGCAATCTCTCACCATTGGGGATTCTTTTGCCAAAATAGCATTCCGCAAAGCACTGTTGCTAACATTTTTTTCCCTGCCTGTTAGCATACTAGAGATTGATATACCTTGATAAGATACAAGGGACAAAATATTTTTTTGACCCTATTATTGAATTATTCAGTTTATTGTTTTTGTTCCTGCCACCGAAAAGAATTTACTCGGATTTTGTTTCAATGGGGCTAATTCACACCACTTAGATTTACATATTTGTGTCACTAACAATTTACACATTGGTGAACTTTTCTTATCTTTGGTTACAATAATGGCATGCGTTAGTAATGAAATACTGTGACTTAGCCTCCTCGCCCACCAACCAACCCCCCCCCCCCCCCCCCCTCCACACACACACACAGAGACAGAGTTCTATTTAAAGCCTAGGCACCCTTTTGTTTTTTGTTTTTCCCTTTTGTTGTGTGTACATGAAGTTTAATTCCAAGCATTTTAGCTCATCTTCAGTGTGATCATGGAGAAGCTCACACAAAACAAGTCATGGTGGGCTAGCAAGATATCGTACTTGAGCCAGACGCCCTTCAAATCCCCAAAAAAAAAGGGAAGATAAACCTTGGGATCCACCAAGAACTCCTTAAATTTACAAGGAAATTTGAAATCTAGCAGCAAGAGAAAGAATGGTTAAAAGACACAATTTTATTGACCCGTTCTATCCCGCTCTGGGAGCTGAAACCTTCAAAGTTAAAAAAAATATATTTAACATTATTCCTCGGGAAACAAGTAATTACAAAAACCGAATTAGATTAGGATAAATTATACAAAACTCTCTTGAAGTTTGTCATAACTATAACCCCCTAACTATTAGAATTATACTAAACTACACTTTTTTATTTTTCTATTGACAACTCTAACAGAATCGACTAAAAGATAATAATATCCCTCATAAAAAAAATTTACACAGTCATCTTTTTTTCCACTGCCCATTGCTCTCTCTCACACAAACGCCAAAAACACCACAAACACCGATACCTATTGATCTACACCACAGCACGCCACCATTCGCATCAAATTTATATCACCCCACACCACCGTACCCACCAAAACGCATCACCATCCTTGCCAACATACCCGTCCACCAACATCACCGGCCATACCAACCAAAAACACTAATGCCCACCCATCCATACCACCGTGTACCCCACCCATCAATACCACGGCCAACTTTACCCACCCATCAAACCATCCCAATCGCACCCACCTACCATTCTACCAACGTTGTTTATACTTTTAGAGATCTAAAGAGAGATGAGAGATAGACAGGGAGATGGTGGCGCACCACCAGTGACACCTTTCGCCCTTTAGCAACAAGGCCATGTCCCTTGGCCATTTGATCGCCCAAGGCACCATTGGCACATCATCTAGTGGTAGCTGTTCGGGTGGTGCTGATGTCGGGGCGGAGGGTGAACCTGGTGGTGATGGCGTGATGGTCTGTACGGGTGGTACAGGTGCAGATTGAGATCTATGAGTCTATGCTCGGTGTTCTTCAGTCTGTTTAGCTGATTCGGTGTAAAGAAGGTTGATCCATGGATTCTGACGTCTAGCCTTTTGAACTTCTTGTATTCATTGCATGCCTTCAGTTCTCTAAAAAATCATCTCCATCAGATTGGTGGTAAATCTGAAGCTTCGCAACCCTTCTTCTGATTTTGCAAATCTAGATCTTTTTTTTTTCCTAGTTTTTTTAGCTTGTGAACTTTTGTGAGATCATAATATATGATGTTGGTTGGGTGGTGTTGGCTAATTTTGGTTATCTCTTAAGTTTGTAAGTATTTTTGGCAGGAAGATCATAGTATATTATGTTCATTGGGTGGTGTTGGCTAATTTTGGTTATGTCTTAAGTTTGTAAGTATTTTTGGAAGGAACCCATAATCGCTTTCAGCGGAGTGGGTTTGTTGGAGGTTGGGGGATTTGGGATTGAATAGGGGCCAGATCAAGGAGAAGAGAAAGACAGCCTAAGGGCAATTTTGGTAGACTACAAAAAGTTATGAGGTGCCCTAATTTTTATTGACGGACGCTTAACGGAATGGAGTTTTATGTAAACGTACAAACCACAGAGAGCTTATAAGTGTAATTTTAATAGTTAGGGGAGTGCTGAGTGTAGTTATGACAAACCTCAAGAGAGTTTTATGTAATTTACCTATTAAGTTATAGCTTTAAACTTATAGAGTAGCATAATAGAAGATCCTAGAAAATTTTGGACCCGTAAAGTAAAACATTATCCCGAAAAATGAACTAAAATTCCTAAAGAACTGCCAAATAAGAAAAGTTTCTTATGTGAATAAGAAAATGTGCCATGAAAGTATCTTTGGCATTCCAAATGGTGTAGCCGTTCAAAAGTTGCTTAGAGCTCTTCGATAAAGGGTTGTTTTTTCATGTTCATAGGGTCTGTAACTCCTTACAGGACAAAATTAAAATTGGGGCTGCGATAATTTATGACCACCTGGACACTCCAAGTAATCAAGAACCATCGAATGAATTTCTCTTTTTATATTGATGTACTCAAAATTCTATTCCCATATGAAAAAGGTGTTTAGTGACGTTTTCCCCTTCCCTTGTAGTCTTGTATTGAAAGGCACATGCAGACGTGTTTTTAGATAAAAATCAAACAGTATCTTATTTATTTTTGGATACATCAAGTAAATGCACGTATCTCAAATGTACATGACGAAAAAGTGCTCAATCAAGTCTGATTTTAATTCATGTTAAATCCAAACTTTCCAAAAAAAAAAATAGTGCTTAATAATGCTAGTGCAAATATACTTCTTCTTTTTTTCATCAAAATGTACGGTTGCGCAAAAACCGTCTTAACTAGAAGTTGCTTTACGTATGCCTCCATAAGCAAATTTTTTTCACTTACTGGTGTTTACGAGGGACATTAGCAGTACTTCTGAATAGACATGTCACTAGCATGACACTGTGACACCCACACACTGGTGATGCACTGTGATATAGTGCTCAATTGTAGTCATTTAAACTCCACTTTAATTTGTTGCTAAAATGACTATAATGACGCGCATAAGACATTGAGCAACAAATGTGAAGATCGACGAAATTATAAAAAGTGGAGTTCAAATATCAATTCTGATGATTAATGCTAATCAAACTTTTGTATTGTTTTCTTTCAAATGCTAGGCTGTTTTCACCCCCTTACACGCTACTAAACCCTTTGTTAATTGCTGAAAGGTTAACATTTGTCATGAAAAAGTGCATTTTTAGCTTGAAAAAAGATGAAAAACATGTAAGAGAATGAATTCAGCATTATTCTTATACCGTACACTATAAGATTCCTTTTGCTACTAAAGCTTCACATTTTAAAGACAACAACTTACATGAAAGAACAAATCTTTTATTTTTGTATGGTACCTGCAACAAATCGAATACCCATGCTTGAGTGAGGTCAGCACTCAAGATTTCGAGGAAAAAAGCAAGAGCAACTCGAGATTGCGCATGCTCCAATAAAATGTTGTCCTTCCACTGTTAACAATGACCTTCAATTATTTCGGGAATAAATTTTGGATTCTTATTGTAGGAATCTTCTTTCAATCCCGTTTATAGTGACAATTAATAGTTACTAAATATTTTCAGTGACTTTTCTTCTAACACTTTCAGCCACAATTCTTAGCAGCACTTTTTTAACATCACTAAGTAAAAGTCACTGTACATATTTAGAGACAATTGATCGTCGCTATATAGAGGGTAGGAGGAACATTCCTTCAATCGGGATAGCAGCCAAAATTTTTCCTTCTTTCGGCGAATTACCGACTAAAGTGAAGAAAGGCTCTCGGCCACTAAATTTGCTACAACGTGGCTTCAGATGCACTGAACCGATCGTCGATATTGACAAGTGATTACATGTATGTGACCCTGCAAACAATTGTTTCATGTAATATGACGCTGAATTTCAAAAGCTAAGAATGAAAATTATGCAAAATATTACCCTTTATGCCACCCAACAACTCTCCTATCTCAAGGTTTTACCATCTCTTCATCAGTAATAGCTCAACTTGCTACGTCAAAGCTAGCGGCTAGCCCATAACTTGTGCAATCCCTCGTTGACTTGATCATGGTTTGGCAAGTGGGAACCAAAGAGATCTTGTGGTTAGGCTTGAAGTGGACTCTACAAGATGAAGCAAGTATAAGATGCTTCAATAAATCCAGACGTGGTGATTACCCTTGAGTGGACTCACTTTGTCCCTTCACAAAAGTTTCAGCTTGACAATGCCATATTGGAACATGTTGGCATCGCCATGCTCAGCCTATAAGTATAGTATGGGGTAGTGAACAAATAATGCAGTGCAGTGCAGACACAAGTTGGCGAAGCGAGAGCCGCATTGATATATTCCTTTCTCAATGGTCTTGGTGTCTTGCATGCAGAAGTGGGGAGTTGATTGCAGCCAAGGATGATTTGCCGGTTTTGGCTGCCGAATGATGCGGTGGAACTGCCTTCCCGCAAGTCGTCCTTGGCTACATTTGGCTCTCCTCGCTCGCATGCGAGGCTCTTCAGGCACTTCTATGATGCCATGTACGCGCATAAATCCTTAGGGTACATACTTTTATTTCCTAAAATTTTCGCATATATGCGACTCCCTGTAATTTAGCACACCGTCAGTCGTTTATAGCATTGCGGCTTGTGAAGGCAGAATGAGCCGAGGTGGAATTTTACTGGAGCATTTCATATGCATAGATTATCACAAAACATCCCATGATTAACTGGTTGGCTTTTTCCATCTTTCATCTTGTTTCCAGGATGAAGACGACAATCCAATGCAAGAACTTCATTGAAAGTTTTGAGGCTCTCTAGCTAGGCTCTCTTTGTTTTGCGAGGAAAACTTCACTGCTGATCATCTAACAAAGCATTTCTTTGTATTCTGTGTTTGTATGCGGTACATTCCGGAAAGATGTAACCGTGAATTGATTTGAAGTTATTCTGAAACAAATAAATTAGAAGCTGTCATTCTAAAATGAAAAGCAATTCCCATTCGTGTTACCGATTCTTTGATGTGGGAATTTCACAGTATCCTACCCGCTATACTCTACTATTTAAGGAAATTGTTAGTACATGATTTTAATGAGGAATACTTATCCGAAAATTCTCGTTACCAGACAAGCAATCTCTTACCTCTTGGGAGGCTTTTGCCAAAATTGCATTGCGCAAACTGTATTTGCTAACATTTTTTAACTGCATGTTAGCAGACTAAAGCTTGATTATGTATTGACTTCGGATTTGTGAGAACATAGTAAAACATTCAAATACGAAAGTAATAAGCATATCGATGAACTTTGACCCTATTATTATTGCCATTGAAAGGAATTTCACACACGACCCCTTTTTCTAAATTCACATATTCTTATCACTAACTATGTACACATCAATAAACTTTTCTTATTATTGGTTACAACAATGGCGTGCTTTGGTATGAAGATGTGATTTAGCCTCCTCGGCCCCCAACCACCACCAACGCGCGCGCGCACTTCTTTTAAAGCCGAGACAACTTTTTGTTGAGTGTAGGTGACGTTTAATTCCAATCATTCTTAGCTCATCTTCGGTGTGATCACGGAGGATACTAACACAGCAGAAGCCATTTTGGGCTAACTAGATATCATACTAGAGTCGGCGCTCTTCAAATCCACAAAAAAAATGATAAACCTTGGGATCCACCAAGAACTCCTAAAATCTACAAGGAAATCTGAAATCCACCTGCATGAGAAGCAAGATAGTTCAAAGATAAAATTTTATTGACCTGTTCTACACCGCTCAAAGAGCTGAAAGCTTTGATTATACAGAAAATTTTATTCCTTGGGGAACAACCAATATAAAAACAAAATTATAATATCGCTTTAAACTTGTGCGAGAAGGAAAATAAAAAATACAAGAACATGCTGGACTTGTAAAGCAAAAGAAGATACCGAACTTTAACTAAAATCTCCAAAGAATTGCCAAATAATGAAAGTTTTCTCATTCAAATCAAAAGTGTCTCGAAAGTAGCTTAAGGGCCGGCTTTGGCTTTCCAAATGGTGTACTGTTTGTTAGTGCATGGAACTTTTCGATGCTATTGTTTTAACTACTCACAATGCCGCAACTCCTTACGGATCAAGAGTTAAATTAAAATACCATTTAAATCAAAAAAGTTTCTTGGATTTACGACACCCCAAACACTGCAAATAATCAATTTCAACTTGTTTCCAGATAAAAATCTAACAGTAGCCATTTTATTTTCATATGCATCAAGTAAACATATCTCAAATATGCATGACAAAGAAGTGCTTAACTTAATAAAGAGTTAAGTCTAATTTTAACTCAAGATAAGCCCGAAGTTTCCAAAAATAATGCTAGTAAGAATATCTTTTCTAGTATTAAAATGTACGGCCGCCCCAAGCCGCAGGACCTAAAACGCATAGCAATACTTCTGATAAATGTCGCTAGCTAGATATTGTGACCCCCACGCTGGTGACCCACTGTATATAGAGCTCCATCCAAGCCATTTGAGCCAAACTTTTGTCTCTGAAGTGACTCTTTAATGACACCTGCAAGAAATTTAGCAACAAGTATAAAACATAATAAAATGATGATAAGCGGAGTTCGTATATCACTTCTGACGAATAATACAGTACTAGAGAAAACTTTTTTTTTCTGCGAAAAGATAGACTGTTTCCACCATATATGCCACTCCACCCTTTGTGCGTTGCTGATGTATTAACAATTATCACCTATAGAATGCATATTTAGCTTGAAAAATTATGAAAAACATCCAAGAGAATATTTTGTCTTATACTGTATACTAGATAAGAATCCTTTTGTTACTTAAGCTTCTTTGAAGATCACAACATACCTACGAGAACAAGTCTTTTATTTTTAGATATGACATGATACCTGCAAAAAATCGTAGACCCATGCTTGAGTGAGGACAGCATGCATATGCAAGATTTCAAGAAAAAAGAGGAAAGATAAGGCAAGAGCACATCCAGATTGCCACGACCCTTTGACACGTAAAACTAGACCTCTCTATCCAGTGTAGGTATTGATTCCAAGTTCTTAAACTCCTGATCAATAACCACTCAACAGGATCAACGTTCTGAATCTTTCTTGGGTCCACAAGTGCGCTGACTAAATGAAGAAAGGTTTTGGATAAGAAAGGAATGTTATGGCATTGCAACTCTCACATGCCTTCTCGGAATATAACTCCATAGAGACATTATTAATTTTTCTCAGCCTATATATACCTCCCGCGCCCATTGCTATAACTTCACAAGGCAATGGTGTATAGTAGGATATTGCATGAATAAGGAAGAGAGTGCGATGGAGCCAAGGATGAATTGCCGGCATATTAGTGGTTTTTTTTTTTATGGTCCAAACCCTAATTAACTTATATCCCTTGTCGGCGGCTCCTTGCTTGGCTACGCTGGGCTCTCTTCCTCTCATGTTATCACATGCTATGAGATCGTTGAGAAGTTTTGCAAGGTCCATGAAACGTGGTGCAGGCGACAGAAGCTACGTTGGTTCGTTTGATAACGCAAAAGTGCATGTAATGACACTCAGATTAGTCCGGAATTTTCAACGCATTCAACGTTGACTTGGTACTTCGATTTTTGTCTCATTTTCTTGGTTCAGCAATTTAACCTGTAACCTCACAGTATCCACTCTAGGTCACAGCCTAACGCACCCTCGTTAATTTGTGTTGTTGCCCAAGGATTTTGCATGGTACATTCGTGTTGTCACGCCTAGGGCCGCCGTGTGGTGCTACAGCCTAAAGCAACCTACTTTGGACTCACTTGAGTGGACTCACTCTGCCCCGTGAATGGGCTCACTTTGTCCCTTCGCAAAAAGTTACGGCTTGACGATGCCATGGAATATGTTGGCATCGCCATGCTCAGCCCCTAAATTTAGTATGGGGCAGTGCACAATTAACGCATTGCAATGCAGACATAGATAGTCGTTTCTTAATGGTCTTGGTGTCTTGCATGCAATACTGGAGAGTTGATTGCAGATTGATGCGGCTTAACTGCCTTTTGGTAAGTCGTTCTTGGCTGCATTTGGCTCTCTTTGCTTGCATGCGAGGCCCTTCAGGCACGTCTGTGATGCCATGAACGCCATGAATACTCATGCTATTTTCCAAAATTTTAACCGTATATATGACTCCCTATGATTTAAAGGGCATTGAGGCACTGGTTACCATCATATTGCCATTTCTAGGACAGTGAAGGCAGAATGAGTGGGGATTTTACACGAGCCTTTCGTATGCATTGATTATCGCACAACATCACCAGAATGCTTGTTGAAACAGATTAACTGGTTGGCATTTTGTTGGAGAGAAGTTGCAAAAAAGGAAGAAGAAAGCGAAAATTCAATGGCTTGAAGCGCGTCTAAAGACACTGTCTTTAAGGCGATATTTGCCCCCACTCGACTAGAGTTTGCTACCGGGTTAATGGCAAATCACCTCCAGGATTACTCAAACCAACAATCTGCAGATAGCAATTCTGAAGATTCGTTTCAGAATTGCTCCTCGAAATTGTGTATATAACTGAAATTTTGAGATACGAAATTTGGAAAAAGCCAAGTAGTTGTGTATTCTGAATTTCAGAATCTTATATATGAGCTCAACAGCCACCTCTTCAGGAAGAGACATAACCATTCAAAAATTAACAGAAATAACTGTTATGTCTGGTGCCTTTTCGGAATTACTTTCAAAGTCATTAAAATTAATAATTGAAAGAAACAATTCCGAAAATAGTAAAATTATGGGCCGTTAGATCATATATAAATCAACGCACTATACGCGCTCGCGGCAAGCGTGCAAAGTGCGCCCACTAAAGCGCACACAATGCGCCACATGCGCGCACGCGCGCGCGCGTGCGGTGCACCGCACAATAGCATTCCCAATCTTCCCTCCAAAAACATCTCAAAATAATTCAAATGATATGTACCATGTGTTTGGTTATAAGGAGAGAGAAAGTTCATTTTCTCTCCAATGTGGGACAAAGAACAAAACCTTTTGGGTCTTGAACTTCTCAATCAATACAAACACATTACATAACAATCTACCACCAACACTAACACATTTTCCGTCTTTCATCTTTTTTCCAGGATGAAGACGATAACCCAATGCAAGAGCTTGTTTGAAAGTTTTGAGGCTCTCGAGTTACCAAGCTCTCTTTGTTTTAGGAGGGAAACTTTACTGCTTACCATCCAGCGAAGCATGATACTTTTCGCATTGTGTATTTGTTTGCAATATATTCCAAAAAGAAGTAACCCATGGAATTGTTTTGACTTTAATAATCTCAAATAATTAAATTGGAAGTTGTCAGATAAGAAGCAATGCATATTTGTCTTACTGATTCTTTGATGGGGAAAGTTCATAGTATCCCACCCACTTTAATTTACCGCTGCATCTCACAAATGGCTACTTTAAATGTTCAAGCTAATATGTCTTTTGCCAAAGCAGCGTTAAATTTGAACACAACGTGCCAAAATATTCACCCCGCATTTTGACTCCTATTAATGACGATCAAGGAAATTGTTAGTACATGATTTTAATTAGGAACACTTATCTCAAAAACCTTATGGTCAACGAAATAAATTTAGGGTTACTTTAATCTACGCTTTACTTTACCGCTGCGTCTCACAAATGGCTACTTTAGTTGCTCAAACTTAACAAATCTATTGCCAAAGCAGCGTTAAATTTGAACACAACGCGGCAAAATTTTTCACTCTGCTTTTTATACTCCTATTAATGACAATTAAGGAAATTATTAGTATATGACTTTAACTAGGAACGCTTATCTCAAAAATCTTGTTGCCAAAGAAAAATTTTAGCTGGGTTGAAGGAATCTTCCTCTAATACCCCCCCCCCCCCCCCGGCGGTACATTTAGCGACAATTAATGGTTGTGACATGTTTCAAGTAGTTTTTATTTAGTTACGCTAAAAAAGTGCTCCTAAGAATTGGCACTGAAAGTATTAACAGAAGAGCTACCAGAAACATTAAACGTAACTAAATAAAAACCACTAGAAACATTTAACATCCATTGATTGTCGCTATATGAGTTGGTTAGAAGAAGATTTCTACAATATGGTAGCAGCCAAAATTTATTCTTGATGAAAATAGTGATCTCTGACCTTTTGGGAGACTTTTGCCAATATAGAATCTCGCAAAGCATGGTTGCCAGCATTTTTTCACTGCATGTTAGCATACCAAAAATTACATAGAATGAGTTGGGATTTTGTGAGTAAAAGCTAAACATTTGAATACAAAAGTAATAAAGTTTGATTTGATACAAGGGACAAAAGTTTATTTGACCCTATTATTGAATGATTAAGGATGTTTTTGAAATCCCTATGATTTTCAGTTTTTAGTTTACAAAAAAACAAAACTAAATACCTCCTTAGTTTTCATTTTTTTGAAAAAGGAGGTTGATGTTTGATCGGAAGTTTTTGAACTTTTTTTCTTTGATTATTTCATATTTTGCAATTTCTTCCTCCAAAAAATATTTCTTCTTCACCTTGAACTCCTCTTCAACAGAACAGCTCCCCCCACCCCCCCCCCCCACCACCACCACCACCACCACCACCACCAACACCTTATCGTCGGCTGCCACACACCCTATGGCACACTGCCACCACCACAAATCGATGCAACGTTGATTCTTCATCAGCATCGACTATGAAACGTCAAAAGACTTGACAACCCATAGATCTGACGACCAACCCACATATTTGCGGGCAGGGGAAGTGGGTTGTTGGTAGTGGTGTTTTGCTGACTATCAGTGATCGATCGCGGTTAATGGATTTGTGGCGATTGTGATAACTGCTGCTGGTGATGTGCTCGTGTGTGGGAGGGAGATGGTGGCCAAATGAGTTGTTGGTGATGGTGCTGTGACTAACGATCGATGGTCTGGTAGGTTTTGATTGGTTGTTGCGGTCGTGATAACCGCTAATGGTGGTTTGAGCGTGTGTGGGAGGAGGGACAGTGGCCATGGTAGCGACATGGGTATGGTGCTGATGGAAGGAAGTGTTTGTGTAGTGGGAGCAGGGGTTGGAGGTGTAATTGGAGGTGGTGGTGCAAACAGAAAGAATTGAGGGTGGTTATGGTGGGGACAGTGGTGGTAGGGGGTGATTGCTGGCCGTGGTGGCAGTGTGATACCAGGTCTGGTGGTGGTGGTGGTGGTGGTGCTTTATGTGTGAGAAGGAAATTTTAACAAAATAATGTTCCTTTTTTTTTTTTTTTTGCTTTTAACAAAGTTTGAAGCTTGCTTGGATCTCAAAAGAAAAACCAATACTGCAAACCCAAAACTCCAAAATGGAGTTTTCAAAAACAGTCCCATTTAAAAAAAACGAAAACCATCTGTCAAACGTGTTCTTTTTCTCCAGTTTACAAAATTGGAGAAAACAAAAATGAAAACAAAAACTCTGTCAAGCACTAACTAGAGTCTGTTTGAAATCACTTTTAGTTTTGATTTTCTGTTTTCTAAAAAAATAAAAACCAAAACCAGTTTAGTTTTTATTTTTTACAAAAACAATGAGTGTTTATTTTGAGTTTTTTTCTTTTGGGTCTTTGATTACCCAGTTTTTCAGACTTTTTTCCTTTGTGATGGTTGCGGTGCTGGCAGCGGTGGCCGGCTAGTGCAGTGGCCGGCAGGAAGTGATGCCGACAAGTCAGTAGACAGTAGTGGTGCCGGCGGGTGGCAGTGGCCGGGGGCGGTATGCAGTGGCGACGGGGGCGGGGAGTGATGTTCTCAAAACAAAAATCAAAATTGGAAACTCAAAACTCAAAAATGGTAGTTTTAAAAAAACAACACTCTTTTAAAAACTGGTTTTTAAAACTGAAGGAAAAAATAAATAAAAACTGTATGCCAAACGCATTTTTTTCTCTAGTTTACAAAACTTGAGGAAAAACTGAAAACAGAATAGATTTCAAATGCTACCTAAGTTTATTGTTTTTGTTCTTGCTACAAAAAGGAAATTACTCGGATATTGTTCCAATGGGGCTAATTACACCCCTTGATATACCTATTTGTGTCACTAATGATATACAATAATGGCATGTTTTAGTAAGGAATTGCTGTACTTTAGCATTTTAGCCTCCTTGCCCCCAACCACCACCAACCCACGCTGACAAACACCAACACAAACTCTCATATCCCAACCCCCCCGCGGCCCAACACACACACGCCCGCGCAGACACACATCTTTTTAGGATAAATAGCTAATGACCCCCTGAACTATACACGGTGTGCGATTTCTCTCCATCAACTTTAAAATTAACTACTAACCCCCCCCCCCCCCAATCCCTACACTTACAAAAATGGGACACTTTAGACGGGTCCGTTATAAATAACGCAAAATGGTCAAAATACCCTTATTTTCTTACTCTATTTAAGTTTAATATCATTCTTCCAACGCTTTATCTCTCTCTCTCGCACACACACACACACACAAACCCATCCGACTCCTTCTCCTCTGCCTCACAAGCCACCAACACACAAACTTGTTTGACTCATTCTCCTCCGCCGCACAGGCCACCTACAACCCAAACTCCGCCGCTACGGCGAAACCTCCATCTCCACCTTCGGGAACTCGACCCGTCCGACTCCTCCTCGACTACACAGGCCACTAACAATCTCAAATGCCTCCACTACCGCAAAACCACCAACTCCACCTCCTCGAACTCATCGTCTGACTTCTTCTCCTCCACTGCACACCGCAAGTTCGTACCCACTGTCATCTCCACTACCACTTGTGGTCCTGCCCCGCTGCCCCCAAACCCCCTCCTTCACCACCTCTACCCTCACCATAGCCACCGGAATCCATTTCTTCGTCAACTCGGCCCTGATGGCCAGCCTTTTAAACCCGATGTCACCACCTCCTCTAGACAAGACCCGATCTAGCCCGCCTTTTTTTTAGACCCAATCTACGAACATCATTTTGCCCAGACCCAATCTGTGCATGTCGTGTGGCGCTTTGTGGGTGTGTGCAGAGTTAGAAGAAAGGGGGAGGGGCTGGCCTGATGGGGGAAAGTGTGAGTGGAAAGTTGGGAGGAAGGAAGTGGGGGCTAGTCTAATGGGTTGGGTTGGTTAGGGTGGGGTGGGGAGGGTGCATGCACAGAGTTGCTGGGGGGAGGGGGATAGTGGGAGTGAAGAAGAGATAAAATAAAAGAATGGGCAAAATTGTCATTTTTTAAAAATATATCTTTAGTCAGCACAAGTGTTGACCACGCGCCGTTAAATTTAACAGTTTTCGTCTAAAGTGCCCAATTTCAGTAAGTGTGGGAGGGGGTGCTTTAGTGGTTAACTTTAAAATTGAGGGAAAAATCGCACACCGTGTATAGTACATGTGGTCATTAGCTATTTATCCCTTCTTTTTAAAGCCTAGGCACCCTTTTGTTTTGTGTACATATCGTTTAATTCCAAGCATTTTTAGCTAATAATCATCATCGAGGAAACTAACACAGCAAACGTCATGTTGCGCAGGCAAGATATCATACTAGAGTCGACATTCTTCAAATCCCCAAAAAAATAAGATAAACCTTGGAATTTACCAAGATCGAACACCTTAAATCTGCAAGAGAATTGAAAATCTAGCCATACAGAATAAATGGTTCAATGACGAAATTTTATTGACCTGTGCTATCCTACTCAGAGAGCTGAAACCTTAAAATATGTAGAAAATTATCCTTACACAGGGGAATGAACAATTAGAAAAACGAAATAAGTTGTAGCTTTAAACTTATAGAGTAGCAGACAAAACCTTACCCCTAACATTAACTAAAATTCCTAGAGAACTGCCAAATAAGGAATGTTTTCTCATGTGAATAAAAAAAAGTGCCGGGAAAGTAGCTTAAATGGCCGCTTTTGGTATTCCGAATTGTGTAGCAGTTCGTAAATGGCTTAGACCTCTTCGATACGGTTGTTTTAAGTGCTCATGGAATCCGTAAATCCTTACAGGTCAAAAGTTAGGGCTCAAATGGTATACGCCACTACAAGATAATGAATTTCTCGTTTTCTATTGATGTACTCAAAGCACCATATATAAAAGGGTTAATTATAAAATTGTCCCCTGAGGTTTACACGTTTTTGCACTTTGCCCTCCGTGTTTACAACTTTTACAATAGTGTCCCCCGAGGTTGACAAAACCATTGCAAACAGCTCTAAAATTGAACGTCCGTCCAATTTTGGACGTTAAGTCGTCACGTGCAGTGCACATGCCATTTTTGGCATGGGCAAATTTGTAATTTCCAATTCCCCATCTTGCCCACTGTGTTCATCTCTCTCTCTCTCTCTCTCTCTCTCTCTCTCTCTCTCTCTCTCTCTCTCTTTCTCTCTCTCTCTTTGTTCCCCTTCCGCATCTTCTCCTCCTTGAGTCCCAGCTTTGCCTCAACCTGGTCCAAAATCACCGGACCACCCGGGTGAGCGATCCAAAACAACGAGTTCCAGTCACTGATTCCAATAGGCGCAAAAGCTTCTTTCAGTTGGAACAGTTGGAAAGTTGGAACAGAATAGTCTAGAATGGTCTGCACTGCAGACGACGAGGACGCAAGCACCGGCGTTGTTCTCGGCGAGATCCTTGGCTAGGCGGAGGATGGTGCCACCGGCAAAGTAGCCATGTTGGTATATCATCAGTCTCTTGACAGAGGGGCGGAGGCCAAGGAGCTTGGTGAGCTAGTAGTCGGCGCCGAGCATGTCGACGTCGGAGGTGGTGTAGAAGACAAGGTGGGTGATCTTGGATTTAGACTTGGGCTGGCCCCACGGTTCAAGTCCTTCCCCATCGAAATGAGCTGCAACCCACTGCATTGAGGCCCAGGAGTCCTCGTAAAAGATTGGCAGCAGGTTTTCTGGAGCGAGCCTGTAGTCGACGGGCACAACTATGACCCGAGCCAGTGAGACGAAAGAGGTTAAAAGTTGAGGGTTACGGCATTGAAGGGTGATCCAACATAGAAGGCTCCACCGTGGTAATGGAGAACCAGAGGGAGCTTCTCTTTTGGGCGGGTGATTTTGGGCATGAAAACTTGTGCCTTGATGTCGGGTTCTGACGAGATCATGACGTCCTTTGCCTCGACGCCGGTTCCGGGATTGAGGGCTGGTTCAATGTAAGGGCTCTCTGGGTAGCATTCAACGCGACCATCTTTGTAGACTCAAAAAAATGGTGGGAATTCATGGGTTATTTCGGTTGTGATTGAAGCCATTGCAGAAGTAAATGGAAAGGTGAAGAGGTGAGGGTGCTTCTTGTAGGTCCTTCCTGTACGTATTATAGAGAGAGAGAGAGAGAGAGAGATGAACAGAAGATGGGGAATTGGAAATTACAAATTTGCCCGTGCCAAAATGGCATGTGCACCGCACGTGATGACTTAACGTCAAAAATTGGACGAACGTCCAATTTTGAAGCTGTTTGCAATGGTTTTGTTAACCTCGGGAGACACTATTGCAAAAGTTGTAAACACGGGGGGTAAAGTGTAAAAACGTATAAACCTCAGGAGACAGTTTTGTAATTAACCCAATATAAAAAGTGTTCACGAAAGTTTTTCACTTGTACAGCAAGGCACATGCAAACATGTTTTTAATTAAAATCAACAGTACCAGATTTATTTTTGGCTGCATCAGGTCATTATCTTAAACATGCATGACGAGAAATGCTGAATTAAGTCTAATTTGAATTCATCTTATACCCTAACTTTTCAAAAATAGTAGGAATGGCAATAGGGCGAGTTGGATACGGATCTTAGGAAATTCATGGCCCCGATCTTCTTTGAAGCGGTTAGAAACCCCCCTCCCCCCCCCCCCCCCCCGACCCGTTTCACAAAATTGTATTCCAAATCTATATTACAAAACTTTGCACTCTACAAAGTTGTATTACAACAAATAAAGGAGCACAAAAATCAAATTAATGTCCTAAAATCCCAAAAGAAATAGGTTACAGGACCAAAGTCAAATTATGTTCAAATAAATTTTACAGTAATGAAATACAAATGCATCGAAGCAGCCACTTGGCAAGCAACAACTACAAATACAGCAAGCAGCAAAACAGTTTTCAAATATAGATCAAGGAAAACAGCAGACAACTCTTTTTTGCTTCGGCTCCAGTGAGTTAAATAGCCAAGATCGATCGGCAAATTTAAATCCAGCCCTAAATGTAAACTGAAAATGCCAAAAAAAAAAATTTCATAATCCATATATAAGTTCGTAATTCCAGAATTCCTTTCCTCACTTTCATTATCTATAAATATGGAGGTTCGTAATTTTAGGATTCATATGTATTTGTTTTTTGCATGAGAGAAAGGGGGGAAGGTGGGGGAGGAGTAAGAAAAAATGAAATATCCCCCTAGATCTTCCCTTTTCCGGGTTGTCGTGCCGAAAGTGCTTCCTGCAAAAATGATGTGGCTTTTGGTGGTGGTAAGGGGGGGATTTGAGGAGACGGCGGTGGTGGGCCGTTAGGTGGTGGTGACGGTTTTTGGTGGACGTTTAGGTGGTGGTGAGGTGGAGTTGGTTTGTGGCCGCGGGGGGAGATGGTGCGGGGGAGAGAAGAGGTGAAGGCTGCGGTGCCAACGGCAGAAGAGTCCAAGAGAGGGCGAGAGAAGAAGAGAGAGAAGAGTTGTAGGGTTCATTGTAGCAACTACTTACATTAATGGATGGACGGCTCTGATTGCATAGTAGTTTAAGGTAAGGATTAAATTAGGACGGGGTCGGTACGGGTCATGGGGCCGGCCCGATACCGGGACAAGTTAGAGAGAATACCAAATTCGGCCCGTACCTGTTGCGGGTTAAAAGAATAAATACCGTACCCGCCGAAAAACCGGGTAAAGGTCAAAATAACCCACTCTTATCAGTTCGGGGACCCACTCTTATCAGTTCGGGGCGGGTCAAAGATCAGCCGGTCCGGAACGAATTGCCATCCCTAGAAGATAGTGCTTGTTAATGCTAGTAAGAATATACTTTCTTGCAATAAAATGTATGGCTGCCCTAAAACCGTAACAGTCAAAAATACACTTTGTATTCCTCCATAAGAAGGATTTTCACTGACTCATGTTTACAAGGGACATTAGCAATACTTTTGAATAAATGCTGCTAGCAAGATATTGTGCCACCCACACGCTATGATGCACTATGATATAGTGCTTCAGTCTAGTCATTTGAGCTCCACTTTAGTCGTTAAAGTGATTCTATAACAACATGTGTAAGACATTTAGCGAAAAATGGGAAGCTCAAGTAAATTGTGCAAAATGAAGTTCAAATATTACTTCTAATGAAATGCTAATGAAACTTTTATATCGTTTTCCTTATAATGATAGGCTGTTTTCCACCCCTAATACATTACTCCACCCTTGGTTCATCAACGACTTTAAGACTTGTCAGGAAAGAACGAATTTTTAGCTTGAAAAAGGATTCAAAAACATGTAAGAAAATGAAAATGGGATCTCTTATACCGCTACTGTATAAGATTCCTTTTGTTATTAAAGCTTCACATTTTAAAGATAACAGCCTACCTGCAAGAACAAGTCTTTTATTTATGTATGATGCCTGCAACAAATCTTATACCCATGCTTGAGTGAGGACAGCACATACAATCAAGATCTCGACGAAAAAAGTAAGAGCACATCCAGCCTGACACCTAAAACCAAACCAAAAAAGTAAGAGCACATCCAGGCTGTCACCTAAAACCAAACCAGCTCTCTCTCTCTCTCTCTCTCTCTCTCTCTCTCTCTAGTTTAGGTATTGATTCCAAGTTCTTCAACTCCTTATCAATAATGTCAACACTCTAAATCTTTCTCGGGTCCACAGTGCGCTGATTTATAAATGATCAAGAAAGGTTTTGGTATGGTTGCCTTGTCGAGACAGTAAAATAATTTGCCCAGTCTTAAGACATTGCAACTCTCACATGCCTTCTCACTTCTCAGAGTTTGGTTGGGCGTCAGAACATAAACCCCATAGAACCATTATTAATTTTCTCTGCCTATATGTACCTCCCATGCCCATTACTATAACTTCACAAGGCAATGGTGTATAGTAGGGTACTGCATGAATAGGGAAGAGAGTGCAATGGAGCCAAGGATGAATTGTCGGCATTAGCAGATCTTTTTCATGGTCCAAACCCTAGCTTGTATCCCTTGTCGGCGGTTCATTGCTTGGCTACGCTGGGCTCTCTTACTCTCATGTTATGACACGCTATTGAGATCCTTGAGAAATTTTGCAAGGACCATGAAACATGGGACTGGCAATGGAAACTACGTTGGTTTGTGTGCTAACGGACAAACCGCACGTACTAACACTCAGATTAGTCATAAAATTTTCTACTGTTTTTGCTTTTCACTTGGTACTTCGATTTTTGGCTCATTTTCCTTGTATCCTCTACTTGTGGCAGCCTAACGCACCCTTCTTAATTTGTGTGGGTGCCCAACGGGAAGGATTGTGCATGGGATATACGCACTGTCACAGCCTAAAAGAACCTGCTTCAGATTGGTCATGGGATATAGGCATTTTTCAGAAGTCGGGCTCGCGTGAGTGTCAAAGATAAAGACACCGTGCTTTGGATTGGTCATGGACTCCTGAGATGTCTAGAGACTTGTACTGCTACGAGTACGGGAAAGAAGTGATGTCAAGCAAGTCAATTCATAATAGATGTGGAGGTGCGACGTGGAGTACGTACATTTTGAGTCAAATGCCAAGAACTATTCCTGAGTGGCACTTAGGCAGATATAAACATGCATGATATACGATAATAATTAGCCATTTTCATCGATCAAGAAACTAGCGTGTGTTCACCAGAGGAAGTAGTAACAAACCAGCCTTATAAAGCTCCCCACAGAACATTTCTCACGGCCAGGTCAACATAAAAACAACAGTCTCAAAATCAACAAGAAATTCATTGCTTAACATGTAGTAATAAAATAAGCACCAAGATGAATATAAATAACCGGAACAATTAAAGTTTCAATAACAATTAAGCTTATCGATATAGTTCATCACTCAAAATCCATAATAACCAAAAACAAATAGTAAGAACAATTGCGAATAGTTATCGGATTTAGGCACAACAATTCAGAAGAAGGGATGTAAACAATTATCGCATTGGCTCAGCATGTGTTACATGGTGAGTATCGATAAGATTTCTAAATGATCGATTCAGGTTCAATATTAGGATTTACTTGGCAATAACATTATGATATAAATGTGTCACGCCCCGCAAAAAGAAGCCGTGACTGCGATTAGATTTCCTGAAATACCGCTATAATTCTAGTGACAACAAGGTAGAAGAAAAGGGTGAGCTTAAATAGCTCAGTAAGGTACAAAAATGACAAAATATCAAAGCAAAAACTCACAAAGTCGTACGACAATACTTGATGGAAATCGACAAACAAAAATTTTATATCAAATACCAAAACAAACGTGATTAAGCATTAACCCTAAACATATATATAATATGTTGGAAACGCTACACAACAAAAATATATGATGACTATGTTGGTCATGAGACCCAAACGTTGAACCAAACGTACAAACATCAAATGTGTGCTACCGGTAGTATGTTAGGCGTCTATTGATCGCCAGCATATAAACAAACGTGTGTCCAAAGGAACCTCTCATAATGAGAATTGTTCAAACATAGTCAAAGCACGGAAACGTGACGAGCGTGACGGACAATATTACAATACATGTTGGACTACTAAAATATACTGTAGTTCGGTACTTACTCAAAGATGCTAGATTAGTGAGAGGGAACAAATAACAAAGGGATAGAAACTCAATTGGTTTACTGCGGTTTTTGTAATTCACTGTAATTGACCTTGAAAGGAGCCTGACCCATTTATTCTCACATAGTTCAAACCATTTGCATGCAAATCAGATTGTGTAGGTACATGCTCATTATACAGAACAATGATAATAACCTGAAGAAAACTTGTTCATAAAAACAAAATAAGACAATCAAGGATAACTGAACATTGACATTATCTAAGTTGACCACTCAGAAATGAAGCCAAAAAGAGTGAAAAGTACGAAAGCCACCGACTGTGCAAAATGGATAGAAGCTGTCAAAATGGATAGAAAGCCACCAAGTACTTCTAAACACACAACCTGGGCAGATTGCTTGTAATTAAGCACACCCTCTCAGTATATTATATGGTAAAACTGGAAAAGGTTGGCACGATTAAACCTTGTGGCTAAGGGCAAACAAAAGTGTAACCTGATTCAATGTTTATGGTTAGTATTAAGCAATTCAAAGCTTTAAAAGGGTAATGACTAGATCACTGCTTGGGCATTTTAGTACTAACCAATTCAAAGCCTTAATGGGGTGATGTCTAGATCACTACTTCTCAGGCAATTTAGAATCCCTTAGGGACGCATGACAGAAAGAAAAACTAAATAAACTATGTTAGGATAGGTGAGAAGATCTAACATGAAATTCAAAACAATGTAAACCGGAACATGGATGCAAGCTGAGCAAACCGGAACATTGATACAAGCCGAAAGAAAAATCACAGAACCAACGAATTGAATATTGTACATGATTTTTCCAGGAAAAATAATTGAAACTCTTCAAGGAAAAATAATTGAAACTCTTCAAGATTAGGTTAATCAATTTCAACGAAAAATCAGATTCGAAAAACCCTTACCACAGCAAAAACATGATAGAATCCCTTACCTTATACGAGCAAATCGGCGAAAGCTCAATCCACCCAAGCTATGCTACTCGATTTTACCCCGAATTTCTCCAAAAGACACGCAATTTAGGGCTGAAATGGAGGAGAGAATGGAAGAGGCGGCATACAGGGAAGAAAAGGGGAGGCTGGAATAGTACTTACGAACACCGGTTATCAAAATAAATTAGGGTGCGGATAAAAATCCTTACCTGGGTTCAGATAAAAACTTTTACCTGGATCTGAAGCCAAGCTAGCCTAACCGAAAATTATGTTGCTTTAACCTAAACAGAAAAACCAAATCATCAGAACATAGTCTACAGTACGATATTATAAACTCAATACAGACTCACGCATACTCTTAAAATAGCCCCTTCACTGGATTTGTAAAATTACCAAAATGTCCCTCTCAGATTTAAATCACCAAAATGGCCTTCTGTGAGTAAAATCACAAGAATAACCTTACTGTGTTGAATTTACTAAAAAAAAAATACCTTTTATAGGTAAAATGACTAAAATAACCCTCGGGTGGCAAATTACCAAAATAATCCTTGGGGTTCCCGACACAGAAAAAATCTCAAAAAAATACATCAAAACACTATTTTAAGCATCATGAAGTTATTTTGGGCTAAAACGGTATTTGACAAAATGTTTACTCGAAAATCCAGAACCGATGTGCGGACCGAGTGCTTAGAAGCCAGTTTCGCTAAAAATATCTATCAACCTCGGAATGGCATGAACTTTTACATGATGAAACATCTCAGTAAAATAACTTTCCTCTAAAATTCTTAGATTAATATATCTTGGTTTTCTATGCTAAATAATTCGATAATTCTTTCTACTCAATACCCTAATTTATCATCCTTCCCGGACATTGAAAATTTCTGAAAAATTTCAAAGCATACGTCTCGTAAAAATAATAGTGGTTACTGTTTTGGACTTTGTCAAATTTTAATCCTAGCTATTTATAAAAATTTAGATTGAAATGGTTAACCTAAGCCCCCCCCCCCCCCCCCCCTTACCACTTTTCTAACACATACATCTATCCTACATCAACTCTAACACCAATCTAACACACATAAATTACACATATGTGGTCCATTGCCCGTAAACATACATACCCGAACCTCACACACAACAAACACACACTGAACTCACCCCACACATATTGCATACGCATACACAACACCTACCTTTGACCTTACACCCACATTTACCCATAATATACCACAACTCCCCCATTATCCCACTCCCCCGAAGCTCACAGACACGAAAAACACACACTGTGACACACAGTCACGCACCCACTCACACTAAACACACACGCGCGCACACACGCACACGCACACGCACGCACACACACACACACACACACACACACTAAGTCACACACACTCACACACTAGTACACACACATACACACTAAGTCACACACACTATACACTAAAATTCACACTAACAGAGCTAAGGAATTACCTTTAATGAATTCCATAATTTATGTCCTCTTATATTTTCTTCCTTTTCCTTTTTCCCTCCTGCTGAAGCCCTTATCTGCTCTTCCTCTTCCTTTTTCCCTCCTGCTGAAGCCCTTATCTGCTCTTCCTCTGTTTTCTTTCCTCCTTCTCGCTTCTGTTTTTCTTTCCTCCTTTTCTCTTCTTCTTCTCTTTTCTTTTTTTCTCCCAAACTCCTTCCTCTGTTCCCTCTAATTTTCCTTCTCTATCACTATTCATCTTTCTCTTATATTCCGATTTTGTTTAGTTCCTTTTTTTCACTTATTTAATTCCCTAAACAATAAAACACATTAGTTTATATTATAATGAAATTGGTCATCACACACCCAAGCAAGTGGTGGCACCATCTTATGAACATTTCTCCAAAATTTGACACATAATGCCTAACTTTTAAAATTTACAAAATAGCCCCCAAAATTTTTTAAATTACAAAATGATCCCAAAGTTGTTTTAAGCTCTCATACTCTACTAATACCCGAGTATTGCCCAAAATTATTGTCTGTTTATTTGTTGGAGTACGGACAATTATTTTAAACAGCTCCTAAAGTGCGGGATATTACAACATTACCCAAAAGAAAAACCATCCACTTTGTATTTATAGTGATTTTAAGTTTGTAAATCATGACCATTTAAGTTACATTAAAGTGTAGGCTACAAAAAGTGCTACGAAATATCAATTTTAAAGGCAATCAAGTGTATTAAAATGATACTTTAAAAAGTTATAATGAGGTGTTATAGTCCATCATAAAATAATACAATGTGGCACTCAATCGCAATTATGCACAAAAGGATGGTATAAAACGATAATAGATTTATTTATTTTCTTGTAAAGGTCCAAAATGGAGGGTGTAGATTTAAACCCAGTATAAGTATCGATATTTTGACTTTTATTAAAATCTCCAAGACTAGCAACACAGCTCCTCGTCGGCAATAATTCTCCCGCATGGCACCGTGCTATCTGAAGGAAAACAAAAACACCCTCAAGGAGGATCTAAAAGATAAGAGTTTGAAAGAAAGAAATAGAAAGATTGTGAGTAATTAGCTCACCTAGCCTTCGTTTGCATTCAATATATATACTAATTTTATACCAAAGAGTAGGGTTGTATACGAATCGAGTTCGTGCCAAATATGGACGTGTTCGAGCTCGGTTCGTGTAAGTTTTGGTATGTTCGAACTTGGCTCGAGTTCGTTAAGGGGCAAAAAAAAATTTTCGAGCTCCGCTCGAGTTCATGTCCTACAAACTTGGACTCGGCTCGTTCAACTCATTTAATTAAACGAGCCAAACTCAAGTTCCAAAGCTCAACTCGTGTTCTTGCAAAAAAATTAGATGAAAATCCTAAATTTTCGCAGATCCCTCAATCCCTCAAGCTGACAAGTAATTCCTTCATGCATTGCAAAATTAAGATCGACATACCTCAGAAGAAATTGAGTGGAGATTCCATGAAAATTAAAAAAATCAGCAAAATTGCGCCATCGATGAAACAATACGACACAAAAATGCACGATCTATCTTCCTTGTCCTTAATCCTTGAAGGCGTGTCCTTGATTCATAAGGTGAAAGGAGAGACATAGGCCCCAGTTTGGCGCCGCAGTGTGTTTGGCACGTCGTGTGTTTGGCGCTACGTGCACTTGTTGCCGCCATGGCTGAAGAGTCGTGTTGGTGCACTTCGTGCTTAGCCTGTTGTGTTGAGTTATGAATTTAGGGTTTGATAGATTTTAAGTTTGGACTTGGGAATTTACAAAGGTATTGGGCTCTTTGGACTATTTGGGCTATTTGTGTTTAGCCCAATTCTTGAGTCCAAACTAATATATTATTGGCCTTTTTAGATTTGTAATTGATATTTGAACAAATAAAATACATTATTAGGATTTAAATATATATAACACATATAAGAATTGTTCGTGAACAGATTTATGAATAATTGCATGTGTTCAAGCTCGGCTTGTTTAATAAATGAGCTTTAAAAATGTGTTCATGCTCGGTTCGTTAAGTATACAAACGAACATGAACGAGCTTTTAAAGAACCGAACAGCGAGCTGTTCGTGAACAACCCTATCTATTTGCATCCCTACCAAAGAGTGAGATACATAAAGATCATATATGTCCAAAATAAAGGCAATGGAAAATGTACACCAAATATCAAATCTTGTGTAAGATGCACAACTACTGAAATGAATCAATCAGATTTTATATGTGCTGTCGTGTTTATCGGATCTGTATGATAGCTGGATCGCTGCTTTGATCCCCCTTCAAGGGATATGGAATATGATGCAGTTTATGCTTGGATCCAAGAAGAAAGAACCATGAGGCAAGCGAAAGACTAATTCGTTTACCTCTCTTTCTTCTAAAAAGCTAAATTATATTTGTCAAATGATGTAGTCATTAAGGTCCAAATAATCCACTTTGAACAATTTAAAATATCGGTACTGGATTGAGATGCGGACTAGTTCACTCTTTTTAAGACCATTCACGCACCTTCACATCATTACTGATGCAATAAGGTATTGTCGTGTTGCC
The DNA here is from genome assembly GCA_033070095.1 of Escallonia herrerae. Classification (NCBI taxonomy): domain Eukaryota; kingdom Viridiplantae; phylum Streptophyta; class Magnoliopsida; order Escalloniales; family Escalloniaceae; genus Escallonia; species Escallonia herrerae. Next base: position 23,071 of record JAVXUP010003279.1, on the reverse strand, counting down.
TCCAGGATGCAACGGCCCAAGCTCACACTGTTGTTTCACTCGTATTCTGCACAATTGAGTGAACCGGAACAACACCCTTCTTTCCTAATTCTATTTGCCCCAAAAAAATAACATTAGTAGAATATAGTGTCAATATAATAGATATACCGCTTCAACAAATTACAGAAGAAGATATGCCAATGACAAAGTGATTTTGGTATATTGAGGTGGTGTTCATGAAACGAAAGATGGCAATAAGCTAAATAAAACATTTAGGGCCTTTAATGAAATATCGTAGCAACTTACCGCAAAGTGACTATAGCAACACACTACCCAAAAAAAAAAACTATCCATTTTTTATATACAGTGGTTTGAAATTTGTAAATAATGACCGTTTGAAGTTTCATTAAAGTGTAGGTTACAAGAAGGGTCGTGAAAATCAATTAAAAGTCAATAAAGTGTAACAAAATGCTACTTAAAAAAGTTATAACGAGGTTTCATAATCCAACGTAAAATAGTACGTTAATGAGGCACTTGAACTACAATTATGCACCAACTAAATGAAGGTGTATAAAACAATAATGTTATTGTTTTGGTGAAGGCCAAAATATGGAGGAAATAAAACTAAACTATAACTTCAATATAAGTATTACTTTTATTCATTTCTATTAAAATACTCCTAACACTAGCAAAACAGCTCCTGGTCGGCAAGAATTTTCCGACTTGTCACGGAGGCTATCTCAAGGTAAACAGAAACACCGTGAAGGAGGAACTAAAAGGATAGAGTTTGAAAAGCAAAGAAATAGAAAGATTGTGAGTAAACAGCTTACTTAGCCTTTATTTACATTCAATTCAATACATATACTACTATATTAAAGGGTAAGATGCATAGAGATCTTATACGTGCTAAACACAGGCAACGTAAGATATACACCAAATATTTAATCTTGTGTCAAATGCACAAGTAGTGAAATGAATCAATCCAATTTTACTCCATGTGCTAGAATGGTGTTTATTCAATCTGTTTGGTAGCTGCATCACTGCTTTCATCCCTTCAAGCGAAATAGAATATTGTTGTGGATGAAATCCAGAATTCACTTTGTGAATAGACCTATACAGCAAAGACAACACCGGTGATTCACTGGAAGGGTATCCGGCGGGAAATCTCCAATGCTTAAGTCAGAAGATGCTTAAGATGGATTTAGTGTAAACTCGGATTAAGTCACTTATCTTTCTTCACTCCCGCATTTTCCTTTTATAGGGTCTCCCATTAGTGGTTAGTTACTTCCCTCCTAATTAGGGAGTTACTAGATTAATGGGAGGCTACTTTTGTTAGTGGGCAATTATGTGTATTGAATAGGGGGTTACTACCATAATGGGTGGTGTAAATAGTGGGAAAGATGGGTAGTCTCCACTACCCATTTATTCATTAATGGTGTATAGGTCTCATGTCATCAGATGGTGATGCATGTCACCATCTCATAGGTAGTATTTTTCACCCATATCATTTGCCCCCTATTCCATGTTCTTTTCCAAAGAAGAATATGGAATTATTGTATAGCTATCGATTTCTTCATCAGATCCTTCCAGCTTTGGAGTCTTGGTTATTTTAGGAGCTTCTTGGCCAAGTAAAGGCCTCACAAGGGCTCGTCTACTCGACTTGGCTAAGTAGAGGCCTGAGGTACTTGTCTACTTGGTTTGGCCGAGTAGACCCTTTAAGGTCCCGTCTACCTGGCTTGGCTGAGTAGAGGCCTTATAGGGGCTTGTCTACTCTGCTTGGCCGAGTACAGACCCTTTACGGGCTCACCTATTCGGCTTGGCCGGGTAGAGGCCTTATAGGGGTTTGTCTACTCAGCTTGGCCTAGTAGAGACCCTTTAAGGGCTCGTCTACTCGGCTTGGCCGAGTAGAGGCCTTATAGGTACTTGTCTACTCGGTTTGGCCTAGTAGAGACCCTTCAAGGGCTCGTCTACTGGGCTTGGCCGAGTAGAGACATCTCAAGAGCTCGTCTACTCGGCTTGGTCGAGTAGAGGCATCTCAAGGGCTTGTCTACTCGACTAATGTCCGATGAGCTCGTCTGTCTGGCAAAGGCTTGGGACGAAGTTGCTCGTCTACTCAGCTAGAGTAAAGGCGTAATGTTCGATAAGCTCGTCTACTTGGCAGAGGCTTAGGACCAATTTTGCTCGTCTACTCGGCTAGAGTAGAGGCATAATTGTCCAATGCGCTCGTCTGCTCGGCAGAGGCTTAGGACGAAGTTGCTTGTCTACTCGGCTAGAGTAGAGGCGTAACATTTGATGGGCTCGTCTGCTCGGCAGAGGCTTAGGACAAATTTTGCTCATCTACTCGGTTAGAGTAGAGGCGTAATGTCCAATGCACTTGTCTGCTCGGTAGAGGCTTAGGACGAAGTTGCTCATCTATTCGGCTAGAATATAAGCGTAATGTCCAATGGGCTCGTCTACCTTGTAGAGGCTTGGGATGAAGTTGCTCGTCTACTCGGCTAGAGTAGAGGCCTAATGTCCGATAAGCTCGTCTGCTCGACAGAGGCTTAAGATGAATTTTGCTCGTCTACTCCCCTAGAGTAGAGGCATAATGTCCAATACGCTCGTCTGCTCGGTAGGGTTTAGAACGAAGTTGCTAGTCTACTCGGCTAGAGGCGTAATGTCCGATGGGCTCGTCTGCTGGGCAGAGGTTAGGACTGAGGTGGTATCTCTGTTCGGCTTTGCCGAAGTTCTCGTCATGGGGTAAATGGGTAAATTTTCCCCCGGTCATAATATTGGATGCATGCCACGTGTCTAAGGTTTTTCAATGATTATAAGATCTCATCCATTGGATGGATCTGTTGTTTCTATATAAGGGGGAAAGACTATTATATTCTCTCACAATCTACTTCATTTCTCAAGTGTGTTTTGAGAGAGAGCGATTTGGGGCCTTGTTCAAAGGAGATTTTTAAGTTAGAAGTTTGAAGATCGTCTTCTTTTTCAAGTAAGCTTCCACTTCTTTCCAACTTTTCTTTTGAAATCTTTTGTTTTGATCTGGAATTATGTCCACAAAGATATTGAAGATGTTTCGGAGTCTGGTGGTCGGGGTGTTAGGGTAGAGCCAACTTACTACTTATTTTTTGAAATTGGCGTGCCCATAATTCCTTCCAGGAGTTAAAGGGGGTTCCTGCCAAGGAAGTCTTAACGGAGAATGCCCAGTCTCCTAAGCCTTTTGGCACGCACACGCTTAGAAGCAAGCTAAGCAGTTATGACTTGAAGCTTTTATGGGAGCGTTGTGAGATTCCGTCGAGCGTAAAGCTTAGGCTTCCTGATGAGGGAGAATTAGCTAATATGACCACAATTGATGAGATATGTTTATTGGGACATGTTTATCAATGGTTTTAAGGTCTCCCTTCACCCATTTTTTTTTATCAAGGTTTTGAATGCTTACGGTCTCGCACCTGGCCAATTCTCACCTCATGCATGGCGTTCCATAAGTCTCTTCATCTATCAGTGTCATAACCTTGGGCTAAGGCCTAGAGTTAGAGTATTCAGATGGTTTTTTACTATTTGTACAATAATTAAGCAAGTAGGTTAGTATTTTTTGAGTCGGGGCCTAAAGGTCGGGGCCAATTTGTTTCCACACCCATCATCGTCTTATCATAATTAGAAGGAGAAGTTTCTTTTCATTAAATTACCTAAGTCTCAGTGGAATAAAGTCTGCAGCTTGTGGCTTCCTGAATGTGAGACAAAAACTTGTAATGCATTAAAAGAAAAAAACTTGTCGGAGACTGACCTTGAGCACATTGAGAAGATCAAGGAAGTTGAACCTTTAGAATTTAGGTATCCTCTGAGTAAAGCTCAGCTCCGTAAGTGTGGCGTCATCTTTTCTCCTGAGCCTCAAGATTTTGACAAGGAGGAAGAAGAGGGCAAAAATTATCCCAGTAAATGTTCTTATCAAGTCTTGTTCTCATCTAGCCTATTATAGCGATCTTACCTTTGTTTTCTATACAGAGATCTTGTCGTCTAGAGTGCAAGGGGATCCACCACTATTCAATGCTCAGGGGGTCTTGGGAGACATCATTCCTGACGAGTTAGCTTCCATTCACGGTATTGAGGAAGAGAAGATGCAGGACTTGGATTTTGGTGCGCTTATTTCTGGGTCTCAGCCGAAGGTGACGCAGACGGAGGACTTTGTTCTTGGTTTGTCTTATGTGGACAAGTCCAAAGAAGCTTTCAAGAAGTGAAAGGTCCGGAGTAGAGCTAGGAACAGAGCTACATCATCTTCTATTCGTCTTGATACCCCTTATTGTCCTGCCTGGGGAGTGTCCATTGAGGAGTCAGTCTTCAAGTCTCCTCGCACGACATGGGATTGGTCTAGCCACATGATCATTCCCATGGATCGAAAGACATTGTCGAGCTACGGCGTCAATAAAAAGCCAATGGGATGGTCCAGCTAATGTCACGGGTAAAGCTCTTTCCCTCTTTTTGTTTTTGAAATACTTGTTGTTTGATCCAAGTTTTTGCCGTGCAGGCTATGGCACAAGTGCAGATCGGGGCCGAGAAGCTGATCGCTGTCGAAAAGGAGCTGGACGAGGAAAATAAGAAAGTTCTAATAGAAAATAACTTTTGTCGAGAGGCTGAGAAAAAGGTAGAAGACTTGAGCAAGAAGGTGGAGCGGTTGGAGCTCTCTAATGCTGAATTGATTGCTCAAGTTAATCAATTAGAGACTGAGAAGTCAACTACCGCTGCCAAAGCCATGCAACAGTTCAAGAAGTCACAGACTTTCTTGGATCAGCATTACAGTGATTCGAAGAGGGCACTTGTTCATGGTTATAACGGGTGTAAGGCTGATATCCTCAAGGATCATCCTGACCTTGATTTGAGTATCTATGAGCACAAGTTTGCTCGTGAGGTCGTTGCGGACGATATCATTGGGCGTGAGGAAGCTGAATGGAAGGCAGCTGCTAGCTCTTGAGCGCTTATGAGTCATTCCCTTAGTCACAGCTTGGAAGCTTCTGGGTCAAGATCTATGACAATCACAAGGCAGCAACCTCCAGTGACTGAAGTTGAAGCCTCTCAAAGGATAAGGTTACCAGGGGATGCTGTCGAGTTGAATGAATAGATGAGGATTTCCTTATGTATGTCTAGCAAAGTAGGCTAGCCGCTAGCTTTTAAGAATTCCTTCTATATGGCCTTAAAGCCTAATGCGTAATTCTCCTCTTTAATGCAATCAGGGCTTTTATTTTGCGTATCGCTGATGCCATTAGTTATTGTGCAAATAAATTCATTCATAACAAAGATATGTACATCAATGGCCCATGTAAAGCCAAGGATAATGGAATTAGTCCACTAGACTACTAGGCTGTACAAATTCGTGATGTCTACTTAGAATTTTAAAGGCTATCTAAATTTAAGCATGAGTAAGATCAGGAACAAGAGTGGGGGTATGTATGGCCCCCTTGGTATTACTCATGCATAATAGCGCCTTCAATTAACAGCATTCCATGTTTGAGGAATTGCTTTGCCATCCATTTGCTCTAAGTGATAGGCACCTGGGCTTCCCAGCTTCACCACTCTGTAAGGGCCCTCCCAGTTTGGCGCCAGCTTGCCAACTACTCCACGTAGGGCTAAAGCTTCTATGCAGCGCAAGACTAAGTCACCCACTCAAAATTCGTGAGGACGGACTCTTTGGTCGTAGAACCTAGATACTCGATGTTGATAAGCAGCGAGGCACATTACTGCTTGCTCACGATGCTCGTCGAGGAGGTCGAGATTAGCTCGAAGAGCCTCCTCATTCTGGACAGGGTCGTAGGTTGTCAGTCGAAGAGATGGTAACCTAACTTCAACAGGGATGAGTGCTTATGTGCCAAACGACAAACTGAAAGGGGTTTTGCCCGTACGGGTTCTTGTCGTTGTATTGTAAACCTAAAGAATTTTGGGTAATTCATCTACCCATAGCCTTTTCGCTCCATCAAGATTTTTCTTTATCCCTTGGAGAAGTGTGCGGTTCGTAACTTCAGTCTACCCATTTGTTTAAGGTGCGCCATGGAAGTGAGCGTTGATCAATGGATAAGTTGGCACAAAATGTTCGAAAAGTAGGGTTGTCTAACTGTTTCCCATTGTCTGTGATGAGCGCGTGTGGGATCCCCAAGCGACAAACAATGACCCGCTAGAAGAAATCCTCACATTTCTTTTCAGTGATTGTAGCTAGGGCTTCAGCTTCAACCCACTTGTTGAAGTAATCGATCTCTACGATTACAAATCTGCGCTGAGCTGTGGCTGGAGGAAAAGGGCCCATGATGTCCATTCCCTACATTGCAAAAGGTATGGGGCTGCTCAATGTCGATAACGGGCTTGGTGATTGCTTAGGAATTGAAGAAAAACATTGACATGCATCACATTTCTTAGTGTAATCTAAGGCATCGCGATGCATAGTCGGCCAGTAATATCCCTGTCGGAGAACTTTATATGCTAATGCACGTCCCCTTAAGTGCTAACTGTAGATGCCTTCGTGGACTTCCCGTAGTGCGTAACTCGCCTCAGATGGGGTGAGGCAACAAAGATAGGGAAGTGTAAATGAGCGTTTGTGTAACACATCGTCTACAATAGCATACCGAGTTAAGCGTAGGATGATGCTCGTGGCTTGCTTCCAGTCGGTAGGTAACGTGCCGTCCTAAAAGTAGGCCTTGATGGGATGAATCCATGACAGCTCATGCTCGGTTTGCATTACTTCCTGTGCAGTAATGCTCGGCTCATGCAGGAGTTCCAAGTGAATTATTTGGCAAAACCCTAATGGGTCAAGGGAAGCCAATCATGACAGAGCATCCACGAATGTATTATCTTCTCTGCTGACTTGCATGATCTTGAAAATGGTGAAAGTGCTCGCAACCTCTTTCGCCTTGCGCAGGTAATCTGCTATCTTTGGGTCTCGTGCCTCATATTCCCCTAGGATTTGCTTCACAATGATCTGGGAATCGCTATAAGCATGAAGAGATTCTGCGTGCATAGCACGAGCTAAATGCATTCCTGCTATCAATGCATCATACTCGGCCTCATTGTTGGAAGCTGGGAAGTCAAAGCGAAGGGCATACTCTATAGTTAGGCCATCTGGCCCATTAAGGATTAACTCAGCTCCACTTCCACTCGTATTTGATGATCCATCTACATAAAGTGTCCAAGGAAATACCTCCACTTGATTGGGAAGGAGAGGCTCTTCCTCTTTAATCAGAAGCGTGCACTTAATAATGAAATCTGCCAAGGCTTGTCCTTTAATGGAGGGGCATGGTTTGTATTGGATGTCAAACTCGCCCAACTCTTCTAACCAAGGCACAAGGCGACCAGATAAATTAGGCTTATGTAGTATTCGTCTAAGTGGTTGGTCAGTGAGCACAATATTGTGTGAGACTGGAAGTACGGGCAAAGCTTTCTTGTAGCGATCAAAAGAGCAAATACGAGTTTTTCCACATTTGGATATTGCAGTTCAGCTCTTTGAAGAACCTTGCTCACATAGTAAATGGGGAGCTATCGACCATCTTGTTCTCAGAATAAGACCGCACTAACAACAGATTCAGTTACAGCTAAATAGAGAGAGTCATTCTCCTGCAACAGGTTTGGAAAGGAGCGGAGGTGATGCTAAATACTCCTTATGTGCCTCAAAGGAGGCTTGACATTCAGCCGTCCATTCGAAGGTTTTGATATTCTTCAACGCTTTAAAGAAGGGAAGGCAGCGTTCGGCAGACTTACAAAGAAATCTGTTGAGGGCGGCTATTCATCCAGTCGGGAATAGTATTTCCTTGATTCGTCTCGATGCGACCATTTCTTGGATGGCTTTGATCTTTTCTGGGTTAGCCTCAATTCCCTTTTTTGAGACCATAAACCCGAGGAATTTACCAGATGATACCCCAAAAGCCCACTTGGTCGGGTTAAGGCGCATACGAAATTCTCGTAGGAGATTAAAGCACTGTTAAAGGTCGCATATATGCTCTTCAGCTTGAAGGCTTTTGACTAGCATGCCGTCAACATAGACTTCCATGCTTTTCCCTATGAGGGGTTTGAAGCCCTTGCCGACTAACCTCTAGTAGGTGGCACTGGCATTCTTCAATCCGAAAGGCATGACCTTGTAACAAAAAAGACCTTGATCTGTGATGAAAGCTGTCTTGGCTACATCGCCTTCGTGCATACAGATCTGGTTGTAGTAGAGAAGGCATCCATGAAGCTGAGCAATTGATGTCACGACGTGGCATCAATTAGTGTGTCAATGCATGGCAACGGGTAGCTATCTTTAGGGCACGCCTTGTTCAGATCGGTATAATCGATGCAAATCCTCCATTTGCCCAGCCTGGCCTTCGACACCATGACTACATTGGCTCCCCATTCAGGGTAGTCAATTTCCTTGATGAAGTCGGCGTCCAAGAGTTCGTCGACTTCCTTTTTAATAATCATTTGCTGCTCTGGTGCGAAAGGCTGTTTCTTCTACTTGGCTAGCTTATACCGGGGATCGACCGAAAGTCGATGTGTGATCACTGATGGTTCTATCCCAGGCATATCTACGGCACTCCATGCGAAAATATCCATGTTGGATCGAAGGAAGGAGATCAACTGATCATGAAGGTTCGGTTCTAGTGTAGAGCCAATCCGTAGTTGTCGTTCATCTTTTCCTTCTACCAATGGTATGGAAATAAGTTTCTCAACAGGTTCGGCACGTTGTATTGTCTTCTCATCACGTTGGTCATCAATGGAGAGTGTCTCCTCAACTTTGCAAGAGGCGACATAACACATTCGAGCTAACGTCTAGTCTTCTCTCACAAACCAACCCCTTTAGGTGTAGGGAACTTCATGACAAGATGGTAGGTTGAGGCTACGGCTTGTAGCTTATTGAGGCCTGTGAGTCCCAATATTTCATTGTATGATGATTTGACTTTGACTATTAGAAAGTCAAGTGTCTGAGTTACTTGACGGGGTGTCTCTCCAGCGACAACTGTGAGTGAAGTGATTCCCCTCACTGGTGCTGAGGGGCCCTTAAAGCCATATAGAGGAGAGGATATTGGTTTACACGGTCTTCCAAAATTTCCATTTGATGGAATGCGTCTTTGAAGATGATGTCTACTGAACTCCCGGTATCGACCAAGATGCGTTTGACCTAGAAAGCGTCTATACGTAGAGTGATGACGAGAGCGTCATCATGTGGCAAGATTAAATCCATCAAGGTCTGAATCATCAAACTCCAAAGTTGTAGACGCTTTCGTCCGCTTGGCAGGACCTTATGTCAAGTTGACCTGCAGAGCATAAGCTTTTCGGGAAGAGCTGGATAGCCCTCCGGCACTTGGTCCTCCAGAGATGGTATTATCACTAGTGGGTCTTTTAGAGGTGCTTCCTCTGTTCTTTGCTAGTTACCTCTTCTCCCATTCTGTTGTCGATCATTGGTCTTGACAAATTGCTTGAGGTGTCCATTTAACTATGAGATTTTTGATTTCTCGCTCAAGCACCTTGCATTCTTCCATCGTGTGACCATGGTCCTTGTGGAAGTGACAATACAGCTGAGTATCTCTTTTCTTGGCTGGTCCTCTCATGGGTTTTGGTCACTTGAGGATGTTTTGAACCTTGATCTGGTGAAGGATGTGCTCAGGAGAAATGTTGAGAGGGGTGAATGATTTGGGGAAGACCGCTCGCGGACGCTAAGGTTCGTCCAGAGTTCTCCTTTCTGGATGATCTCGTCTCTTCTGCCCTTTATACGCCTCTTCCTGTTGTGATGTCGCTGAGTCTTCTTTAACCCAAAGATACTCCACCCTATCGAGGAGATCAGTCATGTTCTCTGAAGGACATTTGTTTAACGAGAAACGTAGGGGCGTGCCCGGCCTCACTCCCCTAGCCATTTCTGCAAACGTCACTCCTTAATCCAAGTGATCAATGAGAAGCTTTTCAGATTTGAAGCGAGCATAGTACGACTTCAACGATTCCTTTGGCCCTTGGACTATGCAAAAAAGGGCCCAGGAGTTCTTCCTTTGTACACGACTTGTGAAAAAATTGCTTCGAAAGGACTCAGCCAATTAAGCCCAGCAAGAGATGGAGCGAGGTGTGAGGTTCTGGAACCACACATGTGCGGCTCTTTTAGTGTCATGGGAAATGCCCGGCACATGATCTGGTCAGGAACCAGATGTAGATTCATGCCCGAGGTAAAATGGGCTAAGTGTTCCATTCGGTCTCTCTGTGCCATCGTATGTCTCACATGGAGGCAATTTGAAATTGGGGAGAGTTGGGAAGAGATCAACCTCTTTCGTACATGGCCGCCCAATGATGATTGGAGCGTTGGAGTAGCGCTCCACTCGGTTGCCACCAGAATTGACGCAAGTGTTTCTGGTGGAATGAGCTTCTTATTAGCTCTCTTGTCTTCTGGACTTTGGATTACGTCGTTCGTCATCGGAGTTCTCATCCTCATAACATGTTGGTTGTAATTTGCCCTGTTCGGCATCTTAGAGTTGCCTGGTCCTTCGTGAAAATTTAATCGTTGATGGACAGATTGCCTCTGCACATCAGTTATGTGTTTTCCCTTAGGAGGCCTAAGAGGCTCCAGCCGCCGAGGTGGGGTTTCAATGGCACCTTGCAACTTCTCAATGGATCGCTACATTGTCTGAATAACTGCTAATAGGTCAGCTTGGTTGTCGACGGTTGGTGGAATGATATTAGCGGTAGCGACCATAGTGACTCCGACAGTAGTGGGTTCGGACGGACCAAAAGGTTAAAATGAGTTGAGGTAGGATTCGTGGGGGGTGGCGCAGCCGTCGTGACTGCCGGTGCCGTTGTCACGGCTGCCGGGGTGTTTGCCACTCTTTTGCCACGATTAGGTGGCTGAGAGGTGGCCCTACTACGAGTGAGGTCACGGAGCAGCGTTGATGATGAACTTGACGCGAGTGCTCCATCTTGAACTTGTGGAGTCATGATCTATTCACGAATTTCGGTCCCACGGATGGCGCAAAAATGTTGTAGATGAAATCTGGAACTCACTTCGTGAATAGACCTGCACAGCAAAGACAACACTGGATTCGCCGGAAGGGTTTCTAGCGAAAAATCTCCAATACTTAAGTCAGAAGATGCTTAAGATGGATTTAGTAACTCGGATTAAGTCACTTCCCTTTCTTCCCGCATTTTCCTTTTATAGGGTCTCCCATTAATGATTAGTTACTTCCCTCCTAATTAGGGAGTTACTAGATTAATAGGAGGTTAATCTTGTTAGTGGGCAGTTATTTGTATTGAATAGGGGTTACTGCCATAATGGGTGGTGTAAATAGTGGGGAAGATTAGTAATCTCCACTTCCCTCTTATTCATGAGTTGTGTCACAGGTCTAATGTCATAATATGGTGACACGTGTCACCATCTCATAGGTAGTATTTTTCACCCGTATCAAATATGATGGAGTTTATGCTTGGAACCAAGAAGAAGGAACCATTCTCGAGTCAAGCCCTTGGTAAATACTGCTAGATAGTGATGTGAAGAAACATACTGAATCCGAAGAGAACCACGAGCTAGTATCTTTCGAATGTAGTGGTTGTATATTTCAATATAACGAGTGCGGCAATGAAAGACGGGGTTGGCCACCGTGAAGGTCAGAGATATTATCGCGGAAGATGCAAGGCGGTGATTGAACGATTATGCCAAGTTCGCAAAATAGATGACAAAAACATTATAGTTCGGCAGCGGTTTTGGCAAGGGCCGGCACGATATTCTCAAAACAGTAGATTGTTTCTTTGCTGTTCAAGTTAGAATGTATATTGGGACCAAGGAAAATGCATCCTCTAGTAGTTGAACCAATCGTCCTGGTCACCAGCCCAACGTCGCAGAAGGCTTTGAGAGCGAAGTCCATAGTGCAATAGAAAGAGAGAGATATAATTAGTGCTCAATAGTATCGTTGATATATCTGTTTTACAGCCTGAAGATGAGAAGTCCGCGGATCGTGCATGAACTGGCAAACTTGATTAACAGCCATTGCGATGTCCCGGCGACAGGTCGAGATATTGGAGACCACCAACCATTCTACAGTAGGTGGTAGCGACCGAAAGGGTATCGCCATCCTTAAAAGAAAGGCGAGATCCAGAAGGTGATGGCGAGATAGGTGGCTGCAAGTTGCAGCCTGCAACCTTATAAAACTTTACCCTATTTATGCTACTAAAACTCTCTGGCCTGATTTCGGTCATGACTGATCTCCATCCGATGCAACCAGTGATTTTGACTCCTTGTGAGGCAACAATTGGTTATCGGCTGTAAAACTGATATGTTGCAGTCGAAGAGAGTTCTAACTAACTTGTTTGTTCTTTCTCCCATCATTTAAAAAGACACTTTAATGGACTTGGTCATTGTCAGTAGCATGTGTTGCGATAACGAAGTCGACTAGAAAACTTCTGAGGATGGTGTAATCTGGGGAGAGAGATCTAATTAATTTGTTTGTTCTTTCTCCCTCTGAGATGTATCACTTTTGCCTTTATTTTTACCAACCGACCTACCAAATAGAAAACAGTGCAACAACCATAGGGGCCAAAAAATGTCATTTATTAGTAGTGTGTGGATACTCTGCTTAGCTTAAATATGTGCTGAAATCCTTTTACTATGGACTTATTGATGCACCCAAAATTTTGCATCATACTACCTTTGTTATTTCTTAAACCCCGCACATAGATGTCTATAACCATTTTTTTTTTTTCGGTTCATGGTCTACTGTCATTATGTTGCTTATCATTAGATGTGTGTCTGCTTGAGGAATATGCATGCAACTGTCCTAGACCTTAAGAAAAGAATTGGGTCTGTTCAGTTTGTAATCAACAGAGAAAATTTTCATTACAAAGCCATAAGAATGACATGTTGCAAGGTTTGCAGCGTACAAGATTCGGGTAGGTAAAGCAATGACGGAGTACATTGCCAGCTTATGGGTTATTGCACAAATTCCGTCGCCTTTTTGTCAAATGAAACATATTGTTGAATAAGAAAGTGTAGTTTGATCCCAGCCATCCTTTACAATGTTGAGATAGAGAGCCTTCATCTTCCGTCACCGCATAGCTAGCCATCCTTTACTATCTCCCAAACATCAAGCCCACCGACATAAATTGTCATTCAATACTCCAATTAGAGTTGTCTTTAGACAACTTGGCAAATGGAAACATCCCGGCTCACTCATCATCTTTGCACCACAAACAACCAAGCTCCGGTACTACTTCGTCAGAAATAGGAGGAACATATACTTGTATGAAAATGAACTCAGGAAGAGGAATGTACAGGACTTCGATAGGAAACAAATGGTTTCTAACCTTAACCTTTTTTGGCTTATGTTAAATGGCTAGGCACGACTCATCTTTATACTACTCAAAGGAGGGTTCTATCGGCCTAATTAATTATATCTTCCGTCCTTTCACATCTTCCAGGTACAATGTCTCTATACACTCTAAGGCGACTATTTTTGACAAATATCTCCCTATCATATACCTATACTAATATATCTAGAACTTACATTTTCATGACTACATGACCCAATAAAACTTTTTTGTAGACCCAAAACATAAAGACTTACTACAGTCCATAATGCAAGCTTAAATTACAACAGAGCTTTACTTACAGAGCATACTTAACCGATGTGAGAAGTGCTTAAAAAATTCTTTCCCTACGCGTAGCAGTACAAGTCTCTAGACTTCTTATTAGTCCATGACCTATCCTTACTCGTGCACAATCCTTCCAGTTGGCCACCTGCACAAATTGAGGGTGTGTTGGGGTGCGCCCAGTAGAGGATACAAGGAGGTTACAGGTTAAATTGTTAAAACATGAAAATGAGCCAGAAATGGAAATTACAAGTCAAACTTAGAACAGTAGAAAATTCTACGACTAATCTGGGTGTTATTTTATGCAGCTGTGCTTTTAGCCCACAAACCAATTAACGTAGTTTCCATCGCCTGCAACACGTTTCACGGACCTTGCAAAACTTCTCAACGATCTCAATAGCATGTGATAACATGAGAGGAAGAGAGCCCAGCGTAGCCAAGCAACGAACCGCCGACATGGGATACAAATTATGGTTTGGACCATCAAAAAGATCTGCTAATGCCGGCAATTCATCCTTGGCTCCATTGCACTCTCTTCCTTATTCATGCAATACCCTACTATACACCATTGCCTTCTGAAGTTATGGCAACGGGCGTGGGAGGTATATATAGGCAGAGAGAGTTACGTTAATGGCTCTATGGAGTTTGTATTCGGACGCGTAACCGAACTCTGAGAAGGCATGTGAGAGTTGCAATGTCATAAAAAGGGGCAAGTTATCAAACTGTCTCGCAATGACAACCATAACATTCCTTTCTTATCCAGAAGCTTTCTTCATTTTGTCAGCGCACTGTGGACCCAAGAAAGATTTAGAATGTTGACCTTGTTGAGTTGTTATTGTTGTCGATCAGGAGTTGAAGAATTTGGAATCAATACCTACAAGAGAGAGAGAGAGAGAGAGAGAGATGATTATAAGGGATGGCAGAAAAGTGCTGGTCTGGTTTTAGCCTTTAGGTGTTATGGTAACCTGGATATGCTATTGCTTTTTTTCTCGAAATCTTGCATATGTATGCTGTCCTCACTCAGGCATGGGTCTAGGATTTGTTGCAGGTAGAATATATATATATATATATATATATATATATATATATATATATATATATATATATATATATATATATATATATATATATATATATATGAAAGTAAAAGGCTAGTTATTGTAGGTAAGTTGTTATCTTTAAATTAAATGTGAAGCTTTAGGTCCCGTTTGACAAGTTTTTTTTTTTCAGTTTTTTTTTAATTTTATAAACTGAAAAAAATAAACGCGTTTGGTAACTAGTTTTCGTTTTTTTTTTCTTCAGTTTAAAAAATTAATTTTTAAACCAAGGTTGTTTTTTAAAGGAAAAATTACAGAAACCAGCCTCATGATTTGGGTCAGTTGAAAAAAGACCCTTGTAGTTAGAAAAGTTGCAAAAGAACACTCAAGGTGCTAATTATGTTGCAACCGTTATAAAAACCGTCCATATTAGCGGCATGTGATGCTCACGCTCCTCATAGGTGCATTTCACAAAAAACCAATGTAAGAAAATGACTAAAATGCCCTAAGTTTCTTTCTCTCTCCCAAATTTCTTTCCTAATCCAACCATGCCAAACCCTAGCCGCTGCACTCACCGATTCAGCTGCATCCACCTCCACCACCCATGTCTGCCACCCACCTACCCATAATCGTCACCGCATGCTGCACCAAATCCCGCCGTCCCTTGCTGCGGCTGCCATAACCACACAGTCCCACCTGCTGCCACGACGAGACAAGGGACACCGCCCAATCCCGTTGTCGCCCTTCTTTCGGACACAGTACCCCTTCGTAACAAGGCATTAGCCCCCACCCAATCGCTACCATAATCGCACTATCTCAAATCTAGGGTTTCAATCGGACATTGCGATTGAAACCCTAGATTTAATATAGTGCAATTTGGGTAAATCCAATCACATTACCGGGGTAAAACTCAGAAAATATGGAGACAAGGATGTTTCAGTCGTGGGATTGGAGACAGAGGCTTGGACCTGTGGCGGCGACGGGCATGGCTGGACAATTTTGATGAGAGCGAAGGCCCCGACGATGAAGGGAAGGGCTGGAGGTGCAGCGGGTTTGGCTAGTCTGGTAGTGTCGCCCCTCTACACTAAAATAGGGGCATTTTAGACAATTGTTTTAAATCGTTACAGAAACCGTCGAATGTAACACTTTTTCGATCACGTGTTCTTTTGCAACTTTTCTAACTACAAGGGTCTTTTTGCAATTGACCCAAACCACGAGGGTGGTTTCTGCAATTTTTCCTTTTTGAAAACTTCAAAAAAGAGTTTCGATTTTTAGTTTTTTTTTTTTTGAGCCCACCACCACCCTCCCACCGCCGGCAACCACCGCCCAACGCCACTGTCCACCGCCGGCGGCCACCGTCGCGACAAACCACCACCAAAGAAAAAACTCAAAATAAAAACTGGGTAATCGAACACCAAAAAAAAACTGAGTTATCAAACTGAAAGTGTTGATTTTTTATTTTTTTTGGAAACTGAAAACCAAAACTGAAAGTGTTGTCAAACAAAGCCTTAAGTAACAAAAGCATACTTACATGTATGGTACAGTATAAGAGAAATGATTTTTCACTCTCTTACTTTTTTTTATTATCTTTTTCAAGTTAAAAATGCGTTCTTTAGTGACAGTTGTTAATATTTTAGGGATGGAACGAACACAGAAGGGGGGTGAAAGCAGTTACCAAAGTTTTAAAGAAAACAATATCAAAGTCTTTTACCTTTTATCAGAAGTGATATCAAAACTCCATATTTTACCTCTTAATCGAGCTTCGCACTCATTGCTAAATGTCTTACATGTATCAGTATAGAGTCACCTCAGTAATAAAAGTGGACCTCAAATGGCTGAATGGAGCGCTGTATCACAGTGCATCACCAGTGTGGGTGTCACAATATCTAGCTAGCAACATTCATTCAGAAGTATTGCTAATGTTCCTCATAGACATGGGTCAGTGAGAAACTGCTTATGGGCGGATACATAAGGGAAGGGCACTTTTGGCTGCTACGGTTTTAGGGAAGCGTACTTCCTAATGCTAGAAAAGATATTCTTACTAGCACTAGTAAGCACTATTTTCAGAAAGTTAGGGCTTAACATGAATTAAAATTAGACTTAACTCTTAATAAACTAACACCTCCATAAAATTAAGAAAAAATTTGGCTGCTACCCAGATTGGAGGAATCTTCCTCCTACCCCCTATATAACGACAATCAATTGTCTCTAAATGTTCTAGTGACTTTTATTTAGTGACGTTAAAAAAGTATTGTTAATAATTGTCGTTGAAAGTGTTAGAGAAAAAGCCACTAAAAACGTTTAGCGACTATTAATTGTCACTATAGAGGAGATTGGAGGAAGATTCTTACAATTCGGGTAGGAGCCAAAGTTTGTTCATAAAATTATGAGCATTTTCTAGTTATCCGTTTGAGATATCTTTACTAGACGCTCCCAAGAATAAAACGGGTATTGTTTGGTTTTCATCTGAAAACATGCTTGCATGTGCCTTGCAACACAAGTGAAAAACTTTTATAAACACTTTTTTTATATATATGGTGCTTTGAGTACTTTCCATATAAAATGATAAATTCATTCCGTAGTTCTTGATGCAAAACAAGTTGAAATTGATTATTTCACTACAAGAAACTGCGCCTTTAGTAACCGTCAATTGCGGTCACTAATCGGGTTTAGCGAATGCAAACAGCGGTCACTAGAGGCTAGGTCGCTAAATTTTAACAGCCGCAATTTTGTCGCGGTCGCTAAATTTTGCGACCACGTTGACCAGTTTAAAAACCACCTCGACAGTCTCTAAATCTTTTTTACAATTAATACGTTTTTTAATTAGTGATCTCGTTGACCAGATTAGAGACTACTGTAGCGGTCGCTTATTTTTTTTAACAATTATTTTTTGCGGTCGCTAATGTTTTTTGCATTTTATTCTTTTCATAAATTTTTATTTTATTTGATAAAATAAGTAATCCTGACCAGTTCACTATCAAATGAAACTAATGGCACATTAATGATTCCAAAAGAGTTAAATGGTACCACACGGTTGACCATTGTATTATTAAGCATGTTCCACTTTGATCACTGAACTTCGATTTGTGTCAAAGTGACCACTGAATTCCTCAATTGATCTCAATTGGGTTACTCCGTTAATTTTGGCCCATTAACTGCCCTTGTACAAGGCACGTGGAGCTTAAATTAGGGGCAAAATCATCGAAACATACAAACATTGGTTCTCTTTTATTTTTCTAATTTTCTTTCTCTTTATCTCTTCTTCCTCCTCCAATCCCCACTACCCACCACCCTATCCAACCACCAAAACTACCCAAGCTCTAGCAGCCATCACCGTCAACCACCGCCACCACCACTAGCCCTTACCTACAAGCAATGACCACTGCCGCCGCCATTACCTACATCCCCTTCCCCCCTCCCTCATTGTTTATTTCAACCCCTGTCTCATTTCTCGTCGATCTCCCTCCCATTTCCCCTCCCTTTTCCATCGATCCTTTTCCCTCTCACTCATGTTCACAGCCCCATTTTGGATTTGTGGAACACGGTGAATACTCCAAGGGCATAGCAAGACGAACTTCATCCTGAAGTTCACTTGCGGCAAATCTTGATGTGTCTCTATTAATTATGAAGTAGAGTGAGAATATTATGAAGGCACCCGCAGATCTCAATAGGTCTCCATTAATTATCAAGGCACTCAATATCAGCACATGCACCCATCACCGCCAAACCCACCTAAAATTGTACTTGTTTGCTTGAAGATCATCCGTGTAACGGTGGCACAGATGTAATGTATCGGAATGAGGGAGTGGCCTTCGTTTAGTTTGTAATGTATCTCGTTAAGTTGTGATCCCGCTAAGAAGTATGGGCAATTTGTTGAAATTGCGGTGATCAATGAGTTTGCTCGCGGTGGGGTGGTTGCAAGTTCGTTGATGATGGTGATTGTAAGTGCTGTGGTGGTGTTGGTGTTAGTGGTTGGTTTAGGCGGGTTTGTTGATCATTGTTGTTACAGCTAGTGTGGTGATGGCTGCCTGTGCTGTGAGAGAAATGTGACAATTGGGTTGGTAGCATTTGGAAATGGGTCTATTTTAGAAAGTCGAGGATTGTAGAGAAGAGCGGGAGTTAGCTGGTTATGTTTTGCAGTTGGTGGTGGATGTGTGGCTATGCTTGGTGGTGGTGTTGGGTTAGTGGTGGTGGTGTTGGTGTTGGGCTCGAAGGGAGAAAAGAAAAAAGAAGATATTGGAATGACAAATTTACCTCCGAATGAAGTCAATTAACGGACTTAAGACTAACAAAACCTAACAGAATGACTTGATTGGACAAATTGAGGAATTCAGTAGTCACTTTGACACAAATCGAAATCCAGTGACCAAAGTGAAATATATCTAATAATACAATGATCACCGTGTAATTAACTCATTTCAAAACTCACAAAGTAAAGCCTTACACAATTTTCATTTCATTGGCAATCACATCCAAAAGATGATAAACAAGGTTAACTTTCCACCATAAACATTATCTTGAACCAAAATAAAGCAATGAATTAAACACCTAGACTAGGACCAACAAAGAAGGTAACTACTCTTTAAGACTGCACAAATTTGTCAACGTCCGAATTCATCAAGGTTCATATCGTGAGCAACATTTTCAAGTAAAGGAAATGCCAAGGTTGTCATTTTCTTCACAGATTGTTGAAGGCACTGTAGGTCCAACACCGTTCTCACCATCTTGAGAATCACCAACACTAGGCATAAGTCCGTGCTGCATGAAATAAAAGAAGTTAGTCAGCAAAGTCAATGAAACAGCCAATGTACATGAAAATTAAAATTAAAATAACTTCTAGCAATATCCACACATAAATCTACAACCCCGCACATCAGCCTATGTATTTGGTTCAAAAAAAACATAATTACATTTGGCTCTGACACTCTATTTGCAAAAGAAACATATCATTTTGCTTAACAAGACACTCCACAATTCATGTAACTGTCAAGTTATATAAACTGTAAATGAACCATATCAAGTAGAAGTAACACCACAACTGGCTAAGTTAAGAAAAATGGTCTAGCCAGATTTTATCAAATTTGAAGTAAATCGTAGTCAACTAAAATAAATTGGATGTAACTCTTTATGCAAGCTAACATGTCTGCGCCTTACCAACTGTGGTAGCATAAAAATTATAACCAATGCATCTCCAGTCCACACATGAACCACCTGGGCAGAACCATAGCTAAAAACATCATAACCCTGTTAAAAAGCATCCACAAACTCCAAAAATTACTCAAGCAGCTATAAATAAGTCCATTGTTGATTCAGAAATTAACAAGACCCCCAAAAAATTGGTCCAACCTTGGCAAAAAGTGATATAGTTACTTAAAAAACCCAAGCCACTTTCTTCTACTATCAGGAATATCAAAAAGTGCCAGAACCCTATTCCCTACAACTAAGGCAGAGACTTGTCAATTCTGTAAAGAAAAATGAGAGTATTGCAGCTAAAACATTTAAACTAAGAAATAAACTGATACAACGAATAACGTGATACAGTAAAGTTAGCTACGAATAAAAAATTATTAAAAACAAGATACATCAAATGAAAAGTAATTCCAAAACACAAACATCAGCAAGGACAAGTAAACTGGGGAAAGGTCTCACCCAAGATGAACCTCGAAATCAAAACATTGAAGGTAGGCTCATGGCTCACCGCTCACCGCCCACCGCCCACCGCCCTCGAAGAAGTGAGTAAATGAAATCGCAACCTTCATCATACTCACTGCTGACGCCACCACATGCCCAAATGTATTTGCCACAGCGACCTAAACAAGCAAGAAAAAATCAGCTCAGATAAAGCATCAACCCAAATCATAATTAAAATAGTCTTGAATGCAATTTAGTAGAAGCTCGATATCAATAGAATCATTTCGCCACACAAATTAGATAAAAGACTTCAATATCTGTCACATATATTCAAAAATAAATCTTGTGATAAAATGCAGTTGTCAACTGATAAGCAGCCATGTAAACAAGTCCAAAATCCAAGAAAATATACAAGTTAGGTTAACTCCAAGTATTAAAGAATGAGAATATGAGACAATGGTTACTACATGTAGCATCTTGTTATTCCAGTAGCCTATGATTTGCAAACAAACACTAAGTTTACAATCAGCACTTACAACTATCGATTCTCAAGATACACTTCCCCAAACAAATGTAAGAAGCCAACAAAAAATGGTTGTTTCAATTCCTTTGCGTATAATATATAGATACGCTTTGCCTACATCTAGAAATTGCTCATATACTATGCTGCTACCATTTGTCACTGAATGGTAGTACAGATCTGGGTATTTCTCGGCATAAACAGCAAATCAAGATTTGGCTCTTAAAGACGTTGAAACATGAGTACAGATTCAAGAGATAATACTCTGCTGCTACCATTTGTCACTGAATGGTAGGAAAGCTGGATTTTTTCTCAATATAAATAGCAAATCATAACTTGGTCTGAGAAAAGTTACAACATGAGTAAAGATGCAAGAGATACAAATAATTACAGATCCAAGAGAGGCGAAAATTTGCAGATCCAAGAGACGGAGATCCAAGAGGCAGAAAAGTCAGAAGAATTACATGAGTTAGGGCAAAAGGAGGCGTTAGCATGGCGGCGGCATGGGATAGGCTGCGCCTTGAGTTTCGCGTCGCCGTGGGCTACGTGACATGCTTCGTTCTAGAGTCGTGTTTGGCAACAGCGGCAAGAAAGGTGATAGAAGAGAGGCGGCGACGGAAGGCTATGTCCGGTGGTTGGCATGGTAGGCAAGAGGGAGGGAGAGGCGGCAGATATGTGGTGACTGGTTAGGGGAAAGTGAGAAAGAAATGAGTTTAGAGAGGAGGGTAGTCTCGTTTGACCCAAAAAAAAAATTTTGGTTTCAAAAAACCAATTTAAAGAGCAGTTAAAATTTTTTTTTTTACAAAAATAAGTGGGTGTTTGGTAACTCAGTTTTTTTTGTTGAGTTTTTTTTTTTGTTTGATAATCCAGTTTTTTTTTTTTTTTGTGGTATTTGCAGTGGCGGTTGCCAACGGTGGTGGTGACCGGCGGTGGGAGGGTGGTGATGGTGGTGGTCTAAAAAAAACCAACATAAAAAAAAAACTAGTTTTTTGAGTTTTTAAAAAACAGCCTTGATTTAAAAACTGGGTTTTTAAACTGAAGGGAAAAAAAAAGGAAAATGGTTACCAAACTCAACTTTTTTTTTCAGTTTCCAAAACTTAAAAAAAAAAAAAGCTGTGTCAAACAGGGCCAACTGTAGCTATATTTAACGATTACCAAAGCAATCGCTAAACTGCAATCACTTAATAGTAAAAATCCATCGCTAAATCTTGCACCAACAATTTTGTTGACCCCGCCAAAATTTGCGTAGGCTTAGTAACCGCTAATGATTGCAATTGCAAAAGCAGATGCTAAAGGCCTAATTTAGTCACCGTCACAGTGGCGGTCGCTAACTGCAATCACTAAAGCTCATGTTTCTTGTAGTGAATTTGGAGTGTCCCAATCATCGTAAATCCAAAAGAGTAGTCTAGAAGCATTGTTCATTGTTCGAGTTCTAGATTTGACCCGTAAGGAGTTACGGACCCCCTGAGTAGCTAAAACAACCGTATCATTGAGCTCTACGCTACTTATGAATCGCTACACCATTCAGAATGGCAAAAGCGTATGTTTAAGCTACTTTCAAGGCACTTATTTTATTTACACGAGAATACTTTCCTTTCTTGGCGGTTCTTTAAGGATTTTAGTTAAAGTTCAATATATCTCTTTTGCTTTACGGATCTGGAATGGTCTAGTTTTTCTATTTTCCTTCTCCTTTAAGTTCAAAACACACAATATGACATAAATCCTTAATATGCGTACAAAAAAAAAAGTGATCGAATTACGTAGAACCGAGGGAGTATTAAGATACTTAATGGGATATTGTTTCTTCCATATCTGACCAGAATGATTAGTATCTAGGAAATACAAAGCATATAATTAAAGGCGTGAGCTCTCCGAGCGTGATAGCGCAGGTCAATTAATTCTGTTTTTGAACCATTCTTCCTCTTGCCATTGGATTTTCAGATTTCCTCGTCAATTTAAGGAGTTCCTGGTAAGGGTTATATTATATTATTTTATTTTATTTTATTATGGATTTGAAGAGCGTCGACTTTAGTACCATATCTAGCAAGCCCAAAATGACTTTTCTTGTGTTAGTTTCCACCATGATTAAACTGAAGACGAGCTAAAAATGCTTGGAATTAGACGTTACATACTATCAACAAAGGTCCCTAGGTTTTAAAAAGTAGATCGTGTGCGTGTGGGGTGGTGGTGGTGGTGGTGGTGGTTGTGAGCCGAGGAGGCTAAATCCCGTCATTTTCATACTAAAACACAACATCATCGTAACCGAATATAAGAAAATTTCAACCATGTAAATGTTGTTGGTGTCAAAAATACGTGAATTTAGAAAAGAAGAGTGTGAAGTAGCCCA
>JAVXUP010003278.1:0-76394 GCA_033070095.1 Escallonia herrerae | reverse complement strand
ACCGGCTGGAAATTTTTTGGGCAATTTAATGGATGCAGGAGTTGTCTATCTGTGGGGAAGAAAGTTTTGGAACTGGTTCTGACCACATTCGAGAGAAGGATGGCATATGGTACAGGGGCTTTTCCTCTTTGTACTGCTCATATCTGGTCCAAAATAGAGAAATTGCTTGAATGTCATTTGCATAGTCCTGTTAACACAAGTTGGGGATCTGGGTTATGGTGATCCTAGTCCAGATTAGAAGCCTGCCTTTTTAGTTAGCTGCACAAAAACTTACTTCCTATCTGTTCTAATCCACAACTGTGTCAGTATCGACTTGTTATATATTATCACTCGTGATATAGACTAATCGTTGAAACACATCGGATATAAGTGGGGTTGATTTTCCTCTCTAATTGACAGGGCTGTGTTAGCTTGGCTTTCAATAATCGCATATCAACAAAAAACCTGGGGAGAAGTTGATTTCAGTCTCTGATGTTGTAAAGGAGCATTGGGCCACTTACGGGAGGAACTACTTTTCTAGATATGACTACGACGTAATTGCCATCTCTAGAAAAGTGGATTTGCATTGTCTTTGAAGTGCATTTGTCTGATAGTTGCATTTCCTTCAGGAGTGTGAATCTGAGGGAGCCAACAAAATGATAGTATTTCTTCGAGATTTGGTTTCTAAGAGCAAGGCAGGTGACAGTTATGGTAAGTCCTAGCTCGTTTCCTTCAGTATATCCGGATAATGCAACTTCCCCGGCGATCTCTAATGATCAAAGAGCATGACCTTTTGTAGGAAGTTATACCCTCCAATTCGCCGACGATTTCACATATACTGACCCTGTAAGTTTGCATTTGTCCCAATTTATCAACTTCGTTTACAGTGTTATCCTGATTTACTGATGAAATCCTGGGCTGTGGTTCCTGAGTAAATAAGTTGGATCCTATATATTACCCAGGTAGATGGAAGTGTGGCATCCAAGCAGGGAATTCGGTTTGTTTTCACTGATGGGTCAAGGATCATATATCGGTTATCGGTCTGAATCAGCCTAACTTATCTTTCCGCTCTTTGATGTTGTTGGATTTATTTATTTTGTCCATTGTGGATATGTCTACCATCTGAAGGGTGTAAGTTCAAAATTTTCAGGGAACTGGTTCTGCTGGTGCGACTGTGAGAATCTACATAGAACAGTTTGATGCCCAAATTGCATTAAAACCATTAATAGGTTAGTTCCCTTAATTGCTTGACCTATGCATTTTACTCGAAATTCATTAGCTATCTTATGAGTGTCTGGCATGTTTTCAGCTCTGGCACTGTCTGTATCAAAGTTGAAGGACTTCACAGGACGGGAAAAGCCTACAGTCATCACATAGAGAGATGTATAAGACCCATAAGGGAGGGCCTCATCCGATGTGGTAGCAGGTTGGGCATTCCATCTTTTCTTCTCCATATATTCTTTTGCTCAGTTTGATTGTAAGGTACAAGATCGTGCTCTGTCAACAATAAGTAGCACTGTGTAAAATAAGTTGTCAAAAAAAGGTTTGCCATGTAGAGTTTTGTGTACTTACTCTGCGGAGTATCAAACGTCTGCCTCATAGTAAGTGTTTTAATGTTGCTTCCCTTGATGCTTCCTTTTCTGAAGGACCTTGTAAAATTTATGACCTGAAGTGCGATACTAAGCCAAAGAGCCAAAGCCGGATATCTTTGTATCCCTACTACCCTCAAAACAGGCACGTCCTAGGCATTACATCCCTCAACATAAACTATGCTGTGGATTCAGCAGCTGCTCATTCGGTTGCACACAGCCTTTGCTGCAAAAGAGGGGTAAGGCTGTGTGCACTAAGCTGGCCGTATAACCAACAGGTTCTAGCTCATGCAGCTACCTCCTAATAGATTTCCTCAATACTCAGAGACCGGTGCTTCTAAATTTAATCCTTCCAGTTAATCACGAATCTCACACTGAGATAGTTGTGTGTGTGTGTGAGAGCTGGTATTTTTTTTTTCCGCTCCAAATGAGGTTTCCTAGACTCTCCAACCAGTCATACCTTCACAAACCCTTACTTTACAAGAATTTTCTATTTGAGAAATCTAAAACCAACAGAAGAGTAAATAAATGTTCCTTTTTCAAGAATTCCTTTTGTATCCATGAAGTGCAGCTAGCAGGACTTTTACTGTTAACAGTCTAGAACCTTAGCATTGAAGTTGAGTGAAATTAGCATAGAACATAGGCTATTCATCACGTTGATAGAGACTAGCTTTATCATGTCGGCACAAAGCAGCTTTCCATGCTTACCTTGGGCTCATTCTGTTCTGTTAATGTCATCTCCATTTCCCTTTACGTCGTAGATGGAGTAATCTTACAGGGTGCAGAACCTGTTTAATTTATAACCATTTGGAATGATGCATTCTATCCAATTCATCAGCTTGATATCGAATTAGGGATGTTGGCATTTATCACGGTATGAAACTTGAGAATGGACAATGGTCAATGTAGCAATTTTATCTTTGTTTTGGTTAAGTAGCAATTTTATCTTTTAATGCTAGAAACAACATAGTAGTTAGTCTGGGCATCAGTAGGTGGGGTTTATTTGGACTATCTTGATATGTTCTTAATGGTTGAGATCATCTCACTTGTTTGCTTTTATTTTTGTCCAACTTCTATATGTTTTGAGGTCCGACCACCGTATGTGGGAAGCCAAGTGTGCAACTAGGAGAGGAGTGATCACCAGCTTCACTTTATTGTGCTCAATTCTACCACCATACCTTCGTACACCGGAAAAGTTAGTCATGTAATTCTTCAAGTTTCTTCCTTGAATGCAAGCCAACAACTATGTCTCCATTTCAAACGCCTGCAAGTGACATCTTGACAGCATGCACTCAAAATATGAGATCACTCATTGGCACACTATAACATGAAAGATTTACTTTTCCCAGGAAGTGACGTTATCTAATAGCTCTCGGACTATATTCCCTTTCCCAGCTAACCGTCCTTGTACCCTTTCACTGTACACAATCTAATGAAGTGCTCAAATCCTTTTCTCCATCACATGTTTTTCCTCTATTTTTTGAATTGGCAGGCTCATCTCCAAAATCTTAATTTCAAGTCAACCGTAAATGTTCCGAGATCGTATAGAAAGCTCGTAGTGAGTACAGCAGGGGTCGTTTTAGCTCTGTTCATGCCTAATGCAACGGCTTTGTTCCACGTCAACTAGTGTACCCATACTAGTGATGACACGCCATACGGAGCCTAGGCCTCGTCGTTACCCAATTCTGCGGCTAATGATATCTGAGTTGTTCGCCAGTTACAACTAAGGCAGATGTTTGGATCTTGCTACTGCATATATTACGGAATATTGAGTTGCAATTCATACTGCTTGAACAGATGGGAATCTAATTTAGCTGTTTCTCCATTGTTTATTCTTTTAGTTTGGAATATATATACGCTTCTATAAAGTATGCAATATGATTTACCTCGAAGCTATGTCTGAACCATGAAGAGATCTCAATGAAGCAAATATTGAAGTTAACTCTGGGGCTTCATTGTTTTGGCCAAAAAGGTTTAGCAGATTTTTGTAGGATTTTTATCTTCCCCGAGAAATTGACACATTACGATTCATGAATAACATGTTCAACTCTTTTAGCTAGCCGAAGTTGCGTGTGTAGGGTCTTTGAGGCTCCTTTGTTGGGCTGAAAATAATTAGAGGGTGTAAGGTTAAATGTTATTTTTGTAGCAGAAAGGACAAGCATTTCTTCTGGGGCTCCTGTGTTTAGGGTGAAGAAGTACTTGCGCGTCTTGGTAGCGTTCGTTTGCATCGACCATGTTCTGAATGCATTTGGAGGTATTTCCATGGCAAGAAGAGCTTTGCTTTTGAAACAGTACCATCTAACCTGCCTTCTTCCGAAAAAATCCAAGACCAAAATCATGTGAGATTGTCTGTGCTCCCCATTTCTAACAAGATCTAAATCCCTTACGAAACCGAGTTCTGAATGCATTCAGATGAATTTCTATAACAAGAAAAGCTTTATTTATGAAAAAGTACCGTCTAACCAGCCTTCTTCCCAAAAAATTCCAAGACCAAAATCATGTGAGATCGACTGTGCTCCCCATTCCTAACAAGATCTAAATCCCTAACCAGACCCACCAATGAATAATGGCACTTACTAGAAAGTTAGCGATCTTTTTAGTGGATAAAGAAAGGTAGGAACTGTGTTTGTACTAAATGTGACACACTCATCCTCTTTAACTATAGTTGCATAGAGATCCAACCTTACTGGGTCTGTCAATTTCATGCGATATGTTATTCTAGAGAACTCATTTGTCCCACCTTTTATCTGCATACCAATGTGACCACTCCACCATCATGTTAGTTGCCTCTAGTGATGGACCTTGATGTTCCCTCCCTCTTCCCCACCGGACCCTGTCTTGTACTGATGAATTTGGATTTGGAAATTATTTCAATACTGGATAGTATTCAGTGTATTCGGGAAGCAAGTGGACGTGTTGGGAAACAGACACTTTTAGTGCTGGAAACCCCTGGAGCATGTTATGATTTGCAAACAATGTAGGCATACGGTTTCAATTTCCTGGATAGCGATTGCTTCTGAAATTTATTGTCATTTCTTCTGAATATTAATCTCCTCAGGTTAGACGGGCACAAAACATTGGCAAAAATTAAAGCCAAAAAAATGGATGTTTGCTATATGTTGCGGTTATAGAACTGAAGAAAGGAAAATATCATGAGGGTTTATGGTCATTTGAGACTCGATTTACGGGTATTTGAGACTATGAGTTGGCCTTAGTGAACTCGATAGCGGTTGAGTGTTGATAAGTCATTCTTATACGATAGACAAAATGCTTGATAATATTAACGAATCTAAGAACAGCGATGAGGTTCTTGAGCACATCGGTCACGCTCTTAAGGTATAAATAATTGCGTATAATGTGTCATTTCAAGGGAAGAATTTTGGATGTGCCATTTTGAATCTGAGAAAAGTAAAATGGAATACAGAACAATGTTGAGAATATGAGCAAATATCAAAGCAGAAACAGAGAATTTGATAGAACAAGATACTACTACTGTAATAGCAACCGCTTGGAAGACCGCACAAGGCATGTAACATGGCCTGGGTTCCCTTGTAGATACGTGCACTGCTTAAATGAGGACAACACCGTGAAAATGAAACACACAGCTTCCCTAAAAAACATGGACAGGCTCTAGTGTTTTCCTTTCCGTCGCACAGTAGCCTCCTGTTCATGGAAAGAGGTAGCGACAGTCGGAAGGACACAACTTTTGGAGTCTTGGATTTTGGAACACGAAGAAGATATTTTCAGTGGTGGCCCTGATTTACCACTGCTTATCTCTGCCCCCAAATCCTTTTGATATCGCGCTTTAATTGGAGAAGTTGCTGCAACTTTAAGCAAACAACAGCTTCTGAAAGCATATGTTTATGTGCTGATTTACGACCAGGCAGGTGTAGTGCTACTTTCCTGCTTACAAGAACCAAATGTTACGTGGAAAGGAGGAAGTCATTCTTACCAACTCAGTTTAACATTCATTTAAAAGGACATTTAGACACTTTTTATCTGCTCCAAATGATTTTTCTTGTTGAAAAAAAAAAAGTTCATAAAATGATTAGTTGTAATCTGAGAGTGGTTCTCCGTACGTAGTCATCGTGCCTGTTCATTATGATTTTCAACTGTGACATTGTGGTGAAGGATGCTGTTTGTCTCTTGTTCCATACCAACTAGAAGCCTTTATAATATATATTCCTCCACTAAGCTTTTGATAGCCATAGCTATAATGATCTGGAAAAGATTACGGCTGTTAGCACATTAGTGGTAGGATTGCTACAGAGTTTGTATTGAACAATTCTATTATTTGGAGTCTTATGTATGAATGTCTGTTATATTTGTGACTATAACATTTAACTAGATTATGGATTTGGTGAAAAGACGCCGCGTATTAGTTTGAAAGCGTAGTACTTGCTAAGCCAAATTCATTTACGGGTTCATGAAAACCGTGCCGTGTTATTTGTAAAGTTTTTTAGTCACTTTTTATGTCCTAGTTTCTGGCTATGCCTTAGTTACCAAATTCATTTACCCGCTATAATTTGGGTCAATGTCATTGTGCTAGTTCTTTCACTAGATCTTTCAATTATCAGAATAAACTAACGGCAATATCAGTAAAGAAAATTTAGCCTTATGAATTTGTAATTTCAAGCTGTTACTAGTACTGATGGAGGCAAGCCCAGATGGGTTGGGGGGTTGGGTTGGGGGCGGGTGGGGCACCACTGTTCGATATGATAATCCTTTTTGACGCCACTTTCTAAATTACATTTTTATATACCCCAAAAGCTAATGCAAAACTAACACAAATACACTACTTGGCTGATTCGTGAAAATGGAAGTAACGAGTGTTGTAGTGGGCAATGAAAAGAAAATATATTACTATGTTGGTCCGCAACGGCAACATGCCTCAAACTTTCCAATTAAGGCTGTCTTGTGGTCTTATCATCTCCAGGGGTTCTGTTTCTGAAAAAAGCCAAGTGCTCCTCTGATTTGCATAAGATCTCCATATTGTGGTAAACCCCACCAGCTTGTTGCTTGCATCTATTGCTTGAACTTTTTGGTGGCCTCCTCTCCCATCTTCTATGTCCTCCCCCATTATCTGTCACAGTTCTAATGCCATTATGTACCCGAAGATGGCTAAATTCCATAATCCAATTTGATAATCTTGTTACTGGGGTTACCATGATTCTGGAGTTGTGGAATATGATATAGGAGCTCTGTTTTCTTCCTTTTTTTATGTGGAGGCACTAGAACTCTCTCTAGTTCATGTGGAGGCACGTCAGGTTCGAAAGGTATAAAGAACAGGGCATCACTACGTGAAGTTGACTTTGATAATAGGCCCCTTTGTGCATTAACTTATGGTTCCACCACTAATTATGTTCCCATTTTGTTGCTTTAGACTTGTGAAAATGGCATACTATCTTTGTAGCTCTCTTTCTAACTCTTCCATCTCCTGCGTGATCCCCCCCCCCCTCCTTAACACCACACACGGTCACACCCACAGGCCACAGCCACACACCACCCGACACACGCGCGCTTGTGATGTGCAAGAGTATTCTTCCCAAGGAAAAGATAACACCAAGAGTTGGTTGAAGTGAATAGAATAGAAAACTGAGGGCAAGCAGAGTACTTGTCGTGGGCTACAGCCGTGTATTATAGAGTTGAGCATGATTTTAGATGATGATTCGTCAAGTAATTTGCATTCAGTTTTTAGTTTTCCTAATAACTGAGTTGCATAGAACTTTATAGTCTGTCCAATGTGCCCAAGGGCTGAAAAAACCATGGGCAGGGCCCTCATCCGTGGGTTCCCTAAACCCCACCACCCCCCCCTTATGCTGGGACTCTTACTTCTCTCATAGTTTGGGTTTTGACTTGGTACCATGTATACGGGGTACACTCGTAGGCACTTAAGTGGTAACACCTGGTTCCCATAATTTCGCTGTAGCCCATATCATATAAGTCATTTCTTGTATCACACACAGTGTATTGAACTAGTTGTAGGTTGATATCAGCAAACGTGCTATGGTTCATTGACATGATAGACCCCTTTGGTTTGGTACGCCTGTCTCGTCCCTGCCACCACCAATTCTGAATCAGCAATCATTCTCTGTGTGCCATTGGCCCATTGCTACTACAACTACTTGTACTTTGGTCAGTCTCGTTGCACGTATGCTTGATCATGTTGCTTCTTTTACTCTTTATGCCCTTCTCTCTGTTCGAGACTGGTTGCAGAGGTTCTACTTGCAAATCCAGCTTCTTCGACGCGTCGCTAAAGATGAAAATTTGTTCCTATGGATGACTTTAGGCGCCAATTAAACAAAACTGTGCGAATATAGTCCCGACTGTTTTATATTTATACGCAAAATTGTGCGTAGCAAATTGGAGGAAAGACCTTCTACACAATATACGAAAGATTATGGCCTATGATTCTGTAGAAGAATGAAGAAACTCTCATTCAAGTCTTCCCCAGATTATTTCAGGGATATGGTTGGTTCTGATGTCAATCATGGGCTCGTATTTGTGCACATCTGATGTATTTAGTCTTACTAGTATACTGCAGAATTCCTGTTCACAACTTCAGATGGTTAATTCTACTACAAATATGTGAAGTTCTTACTAGAGTACAAGTTCACGAACCTTTAAATGTTGGGATGAAAATTTTGTGACCGGATAAGTCACCCAAAGGAAACGCCAAAGGGCCATTGGGAAGTGCTTTCCTGGCAACACCATAAAAGACAATGGGCTGAATCATTTGCCTAATATGTCTATAAATGAGCCCCCTATCCTGCAATTACAATCCGAATAGGTCCTCCATTGCAATTATCCCTTCCCCCCCCCCCCCCGTCTGTTTAGAATACAGAGAGGGGGAGAGAGAGACCTATAAGATTCCAATATTTGTTCACCGATTTCCCCAATGAGCGGCCTTGGCTTTTCTTTTATCACACCTCTCAAACTCATTTCACTCCCCTATTATTTTTCTCTTCTCCTTTAACTAACTATCCCTCTCTACCTCTCCCTGCATTCCTCAACTCCTTTCAAGTTCTCACTCTTCAACCTCTTAAGCTTCTAAGAGTACATAAATGCAATGGCTATTGACTGCATGATCACCAAAATACCACCCATGCCTCAAGCTCCCAAGAACGACGCATGCAAAAGCGAGCATAAGTCGTTGGTTTTCGACGCCTCTGTTCTTCGGCACGAGTCAGACATTCCTACGCAGTTCATATGGCCGGACCACGAAAAACCTCTCGCCAACACGCGAGCGCTAGACGTTCCGCTCGTAGACCTAGGAGGATTCCTCTCTGGAGACCCTCTCGCGGCCGCGGAAGCCTCGAGGTTCGTAGGAGAGGCATGCGAAAAACATGGCTTCTTTCTTGTAGTAAATCATGGTGTTGATTCAGGTCTCGTATCTGACGCTCATCGATTCATGGACTTGTTCTTTGAACTCCCACTTTGTGAAAAGCAAAAGGCTCAAAGAAAAGTTGGTGAGCATTGTGGTTATGCTAGTAGCTTTACAGGGAGGTTTTCCTCCAAGCTACCATGGAAAGAAACACTTTCTTTCCGATATTCTGCAGAGGAAAGCTCATGCAACATTGTCGACGAGTATTTCAGGAACACGATGGGTGAAGGTTTCAGCCCGCTCGGGTATGAAAAACATCTTCACTTTTTAGTTTCTTGTTTTTTGTGGAGTATTTCTTTTCCTAGTCTCAAATCTATTTACCTCTGTGTTTTCAGGACTGTTTACCAAGATTATTGCAATGCCATGAGTACCCTTTCACTTGGGATCATGGAGCTGTTGGGGATGAGCCTCGGTGTGGGCCGAGCTCATTATAAGGAATTCTTCGAAGAAAACAACTCGATAATGAGACTCAACTACTACCCGCCGTGCCAAAAACCGGACCTCACCTTAGGAACCGGCCCTCACTGCGATCCAACGTCGTTAACCATACTTCACCAGGACACTGTTGGTGGCCTCGAAGTGTTCGTAGACAACGAATGGCGGTCCATCAGCCCTAATTTAAACGCTTTCGTGGTTAACATAGGCGACACATTCATGGTATGTGATACTTTCTTGTCACTTTTTCGTATTCACAAGATCCATTTCCGGATAAAGTGGCCATGTATTTGACTATTGAGGGGGGTTTATTTGTTTTCAGGCTCTTTCTAATGGAAGATACAAAAGTTGCTTGCACAGAGCGGTGGTAAACAACAAAACTCCTAGGAAATCTCTTGCTTTCTTTCTGTGTCCGAAGAAGGATAAGGTGGTGAGCCCACCAAGTGAATTGGTGGACACCGGTAACCCTAGAATATATCCGGATTTCACCTGGCCGACGCTGCTCGAGTTTACGCAGAAGCATTACAGAGCTGACATGAACACCCTCCAAGCTTTTTCAAACTGGCTTCTTCAACAGAAAACATCTGAAGTAGTTTCTTAGGAACTTGTCGAATTGTCCAAACTTCCTTTTATCTCTCTGTCTGTCTCGTCCGACGAAAACAACGGTGTCAAGAGGAGAAGCAAGATCAACTGTAAAGAGGGGAAATACCCGGCCCCGGTGGGGGTTTTGGGGGGGATGCTGGATGCATGTGTCTAGGCTCAGTATTGGAGGAAGAGAACTTTGCATAACTAGAGAAGAAGGCCAGTTTTTCTCTTACAGCAAGAGACCGAAGGAAGAAAGGAGATGAATAAAAGAGCCAATTTTGTTATTTTCTTTGATTATGTAGAAAGATTATCAACAGCATTAGCTTTTTCTTACAAATTGCAGTACATATATTATGGTATCCAATGTTTCAAGCAACCTTGTTAATTTAGGAACCAAATTCCTTTGTCACGATGCTGCTAGCTTATGAAACTGAAGTGCAAAACTAGCAACTTATGTCTTAGTCATGGCCAAAATTTAACTCCACGACTCAGCTCCTTAACGTTAACCCACAATTTTTTGTACAAATGTGGGTGTGTGCATGTGCGTGTGCATAAACTCAAGTCATATGGATCTTGAGAACGACGAGAAAACAACAAACATGTAACTTATTTGAATCAATAGTCAGATTTAATGATACACAACTTTAGAACAATCGAACTTTAAAATGAGAAATATTACTTTTAAACCAATTCCACTAAACAAGAATAGGATCTTTATCGTTACCTTTAGCACATTACACTTTTTCAAGAGCTAATCCAAGAGATTCGGTGCATCAATATTCAGTTGATGTCATTTCTGTCCATCAACCAATGATCTTTCTTTGCTCGAAAATTGAAAAGTTAGAAGAAAAAAAAATCATCAATTGGATCTGCTATGGGGGTGTCGGGTTAAGAGCCTCAAGTAAATCCAAAGGAAAAAACATGACCCACAAATTGAATCATTCAGCAGAATAGGGGCTAGAATCCATTGAGGAATTGGCAGAGCTTTCATTGTGATGGATTCTTCTGCAAGTGTTTTGGTTTTATTATTGGCAGTATTTTATATCTGGAGATTTGGAGGGTTGTGGGCAAATATAGAATTGCCAAAGGAACACTTGCGACATTGTCCTGGTGTTTGTCTTTTCATGCTGCTCTGCAAACATTCTTCCTATGATATTATAAACGCTACCATCAGTTTTGAAAATGTGGTGTCTGTGCAAGCCCCCACGTAACCATAAGCTCATCACTCGTGTCGCTTTTCTTCATTTTCACCTACTAAAGGCTTATCTGCTCTGTCAACTTTTAACCATATTATCTTCAATCTGCCCTTAGGTTAATTAATACACAACTATTGTAGTACTGTTGAATCCTATATACAGGAGACCATTTTGGCTGGTTCAGGGACCTGTACTGCAGAAGTGATTACACTTTCAATAATGTCTTCATATGTTTAATCCATGTATTCTTCGAAGATGGCTCTACTCACTATCACCTCTATGCATAATAATTCTACAGGAGAGGTAGATGAGACTCTTCTCGGAGGACCAGGGTCGTGTACTGCAGAAGTGTAGCAGTCGATGAATATACTTTTACTTACGATAAACAATTGTCAATTTCTCGGAACAAATTCTAGCAATAGTGACAAAACAAATTAAGTAACAAAAAAGCATTGCTAAACCAGTTACAGCAGAAAAACCTTAATTCATTTTAGCATAGGCTCGTCCAGAGCCGCTCCTTGGACAGGCAATAAAAATGGCTATCAGTGTTTTCACAAGAAAAAGGAGTTCGGAGTATGATAAGTTCTTCAAGAATTTGGAGGGGCTTTCCACAGTCAGCCTTGGTTCCATGAAGTTAAATTATGAAATTGAGTAGAATATGATTTTGCATAACATGATGTAATATTTTATCACACCTAGATTTTTTTAGGCTGTCTATCACATCTCTTTAGTGCAGAATTTTAAAATGTTTGCTGTCTACTTCTGAAAAAACAGAGTGCCTTTTTTTTTTTTTTTTCCCCTATGGCGTGATGTCGAGTTGTGACGACCCTAGAGAACCTTATTCATGAGAGTGTCCATTTTTTTCAATTTTTTTTTTTGTACTTTGGTTAAAAATTAATGTTACTGGATCCACCAAGGTCTCTGGAGAAATTATCTTGTTTCACTTTTATGTAGTTAAGATCGTTTGCATAATCGGAACGGCTCCAAATATTTAGTCAAGTTTTGACAAGATTTTGAAAAGTAGGTTCAAGTCACGTGGTGCAAGATATGTTCAGTTTCAAGCACACACCGCTCATGTAGCTGATTCTCACTGATTATTAATACAATATTTTTACCGTTAACAACAAAAAAACAATTTTTGCGCTAATATAAGAAATAATTATAGGGTACATACATGGTATCTTCACACAACGATATCGGACAGCGGTGAAACCAAAATTTGCCGACGAAGTGGACAAACTAAACTGCAAATTTAAGCAAGCAAACCTCCCTTTGAACCTCTTCTTGTACTCGTTTATAAAGATAAATTTTTAAGTGAAGATGGACAATGGGCTTAACCAAAGGGCAGCTCTCTCCCTGTTTTAGAGGACGAGTTACGTACTAAATTACTAGTTTTTCAAGGAGGTAAAAAATGGACTCAAGAGCGAGAGCATATAAAGTTCAAACTCATGACCTAGTGAAGTGAGAGCGTTTAGAAAAAGCATAGACACGAGCAAATATTGATCGACGGGTAGAACAATTTTTACTTTAAAGTTGGAGACTTTGGGTAACGTTTGAAAACATTTCTATTTTTGATTTTCTGTTTCTAAAAATATAAATTTAATTTTTTTTAACAAAAATAAAGGGTGTTTGATTACTCAAATTTTATTTTGAGTTTTTTTTTATTACCCAATTTTTATTTTGAGTGTTTTCTTTGGTGATGGTTTGTTGTAACGGTGGTGGGGCGTGGCAGTGGCCGGCGGCGGCGGTCCCTGGCAGTTGCCGACATTGGCTACCAGTTGCCGGCGGTGGTAACCTGCAGCCAGCGAGCTGTGGTGGCTGGCAGTCGACAGCAGCCGTGGTCAACGGCGGTGGCTGTGGTGGTGGGAGGTGGTGGTGGTCTCAAAATAAAATCCAAACTCTTAAATTGAATTTTCAAAAATAGTCCTGTTTTAAAAATTGATTTTCAAAATTAAAGGAAAGAAATGAAAATTGTATGCTAAACGCATTTATTTTCTCCATTTTACAAAACTGAAAAAATAAACGTTATCAAACAGAACTTTGGTGTAATTAGCTCATTGAAATCCAGTTCACTTTTTCGTACCCCAGGAGAAAGTGTAATCACTTTTTAATGAAACAATCTCCTTGGAGGGTACAATGTACGTAATTCGTTATATGAGCTTCTATTTAAGTTCTGTTTGACAATACTTATTTTTTTTTTGGTTTTTCAGTTTCCAAAAAAATAAATTTAAATAGCAGTTTGATTTTTTTTTACAAAAACAAGTGAGTGTTTGATAACCCAGTTTTTTTTTTGTTTTTTTTTGTGGTGGTTTGCGATGGTGGCGGTGGGAGGGTGGTGGTGGTTGTCTCAAAAAAAAAAATCAACACTGAAAAAAAAAAATCAAATTTTGGAGTTTTTAAAAACTGACTTTTTAAATTGAAGGGAGAAAAAAAAAGTTACCAAACGCACTTCTTTTTTTTTTCAATTTTCAAAAGTAGAAAATAAAAATGAGTGTCAAACACGAGGCCTTAAACTCCCATGTGATTTGATGAACTTTCAAGATAGATGACATATATGTGACGTAAGTCCTTGTTTCTTGTTTTTGTGTTCCAAAAGAAAAGTTCATCAATAAGGTTAAAAGTACAGCAAAAACAAACATATAGTTGAATAGAACAAACAACAGTTCTGATTCAGAAAAACCATTCCAAAGAATCCAAACGCATTAAATAATCCAAATAGAGACAGAGATTAAAACTTCAAAGTCTATGAACTTTTTGATAATTGACAAAAAAGGTAAATCCACCTTTGTAACCTTTACATGAAAGATCTCATTTTTAACAGATTTACTTGCACTCAGTTTTTTTTTTATAAAAAAAAAAACAGTTAAAGTGCACCTTATAATATGCGAGATGTACGTAGTTTACCTTGGGAATGATAAAGTTGAAGCGGGTCATGCATGCGTAAAGTGTT
This sequence comes from Escallonia herrerae, assembly GCA_033070095.1. NCBI lineage: Eukaryota > Viridiplantae > Streptophyta > Magnoliopsida > Escalloniales > Escalloniaceae > Escallonia > Escallonia herrerae. Next base: position 62,276 of record JAVXUP010003278.1, on the reverse strand, counting down.
TGCTTTAACGGGTTAAAGCTCTTCCCCTTTTAAATTTCAAAGTTTTCACGCATTTTTTTGTTTTGTTTTGGCACTTTTGTGCACAAAAGGGCAAACACATGTATAATAACCCCAAGTGCGATTGGAACCGTGGAGAAAGATGATCCTGGTGCATTTAAATTTCAACTTTTATGAGGAGGTTAGCTAAACTAAGGCATTTGGTGGGAGTTTGGAATTGTTGAAGACAATTCGTTAATTTTATACTGTTATCTAGTGGATATCTTAGTTTTTTGGTTGTTTATTTTTCAATCACATGTGTATATGTGTTTGTGTGCATGTATATATATATACATATGTGTGTACCTCTTTCTCTCTCTAGACACACACACATACACGTGTGTGTGTGTGGGGGGGGGGGGGGGTGTATGTCTCTCTCTAGACACACACACATATACACCTTCACTTTCTAAAAATTATATAAGGCGGTAAAATTAGCATTTCTCATTATACATTTGACAAAAGTTACTGACATAACGTTAAGTGAAACTTAGTATTTGACACTCGTATTAATATCTTATAGTTGGTCGCTAAAAGGTATAAATAAACAAACTGCCTTGAACCTGGACGATATAAGACAACTCGTCGCTTTTTTACCGGGACAATTTGTGCTCTTTTACCGTTACGAACATCTTTAGCGATGAGCTCGAGGGATGAGATCGAGTAGATGATACTGGCGTTGTAATAACGGCGAGAAGAGGTAAACAAAGTATGGAAACAATGCGTCGGAAAAAGCCGCCGTGAGTAAGGACAATGATAGCCTCTTTCCCGTACTCACTCCCAAAACGTCCGCTTTCACGTGGCAACATTTGTTGTTTGCTCTCCCTCTCTCACACACCCCCACACACAAAGACCCAAACTTTACGGTTATCTGTTTGATTTCTCTGACATAAAACGACACCTCTTAGGATTTTGTCATGGATTCCACCCTGTCCTTACGCTTTGCATTGACGTGTACCGTTTTCTTGTTTTTATTGCCCATCACCACCCAATCCATGCTATTGGTTAGCCCTAACCCCCACCCCCTTCATGAGTTATAACCTAAACCTGCAAATACCGGAAATGTCTCTGCTAATAAGAGGGCAAGGGCAAGGTCGTATGATCATTGGTATTTAACCTTTTCAGTAACGTACTTTTTAGCGGGGAATAAGATGTAAATTCAAATGAAAAAGAAAGTAATTTTGTACTTTAAGTGTGTACATACGTATGCAATTACTGGAAAAAGGTCTATGCTAAGTGGGCAAGATCAGATGATTGTGGTTATGGTTTCTAATGACACAGGTAACCTTTATCGGGCGGGATATTCAACTTTTTTAGTTTCGTACTTTTTAGTGGAAAATAAGACGTGGATTAAGACGGGAGAAAAATGTAAGTTTGTACTTATTAAATGTGTACATATGTCTTGTACCCTCTTGAAATCGAGAATATTAGGCAATGAGCCAAAAGAAGAATGGAAAAATCTTATGAAAGGCGGCCTTCCTCCTTTCCGATACCGGTTTCGAAAAAAATATGCCTACTGTTACTCTTGTTTGATAACATTGCAATGAAAAAACAATGTAGGACCTAAAAAGTTTTGGGAAGGTTTAATAAGATTCAAGAATGTGTTCACACAATCGAACTCTCGTAAAAGGAAGGATGAAAATATAACAAATACTAGTATTGTTGATAAAAGGCTGGCAATTGAATACATTATCATCTCGTATTTTTTGCCTTTTGGCTAAGATCAAATGAAACGTTATGTTATCGATCTCCATCCTTTTTATCTCTTTCAGGTCGTTGGGGTTTTCTTAGTGTGCGGTGCGCCTAGAGTTGTTATAACTTGGAAGAACCTAATATATATAGAAGTAAAAAACTAAAGATAGTCCGTCCGACTTCTTCCTACAAGCAATCAGGGGAATTCCTTGGTGACACACCCACCAAAAAATTGGGGAAAAATAAATTTAAAACTTCAGAACCAGTGGTGTCACCTCCGGATAGGTAGGTCCTCATGCCGAGAACTGTATTATATCCAATAGAATTGGTCCTGGTCCAAGTCCAAGTCCAACATTATCTTCAACAACAGCTTTTCCAATTTGTGCAGACCAATACAGCGGCAGCCTAGCATCGGGCAAATGCCAACACCTGTAGAGGATTTCTTGGGCACAAGAGATCTTCTTCTCCTACATGAGGGCCTTACGCTTTTGTGCTTATAATCCTGTGCACATGAAAGGCTCTGAGCCACTGGGCAATGCTGCCTTCTCTTCTTTTATGCTTGCAAACAAAACCTTGTCTCATGTGGTTGAAAGAGGACAGGTAAACCTTGTTTCTACTGATAATTGTGCTATTTTTATATCACTACCATGGCAGATAACTACCAAGGCATAATAGCTATATGTAATGTCATGGCTTTGAATCAACACTCGTTCCTGCTAAGTTCATATTTTTCAAATCAGGGTTCTGCTGTTGATGGTAGGCATAGCTGTGAAATCCTCTTCTTTATTAAGTTTCTAAAGAGTGGCAAGTCAGCATTGATAATAACCTCTTCTTTTAGGGAAATGCAACAAAGCTAAAATTCAAATGGCCACCTCCTATTTTATTAAGCACAAACCCAGGCACTGACTTTGAACTTTTTGACTCCAACTTTAGTGATTGCCGAGCTTGTTGTCTCCTGTTTTAGGACGACAGTAAAAACAAGAGTGGCAATAGGGACTTTTATTTCCTCTGATTATTGAGGTGATTATAATAACCTTCGTTTTAATTTACATGATGGTTTGGACTACAAACCGGAAAGTACGAGGTTCTTTTAGATTAACTATGAGATGATCAAATCTAATTAAACTCAAATTAAATATGGTGTTGGAGCATTTTGATTAAAAAAAATATATATATTGACTAAATTTAATTCAAAATGCTTAAAACTGATTAAAATCCAGAATCTTCATTGGCTTAAATTATGATTATATCAACTTCGAAAAACATGTCTGGCCAAAAGAATTACCAAAGTGACATACCATATATTTAGACATCAAATGCCCTCCTTACATCTCAATACGTATATCCGTCATTTTCTCACAGTAGACCTACTATCAACTTTTTTATCGAAACGTCTCTTATAGTTTCTAACTAATTTCGCTTAAATCAGAATAAAACTGAAGTCACATATCTTAAAAATTGATTCAAATTAAAAAAAAAATGACTTTAAAAAATCTATTTTAAACGGCCTCTAATTCTCTTCGCTGTAATCACGCACGTCTGTCGTGTACCATCTTAACAAATTTTACCTGCTGGTGGACTACCATATACCTGCTAAAAGTTTTGTTTGCCAGCACTGGTTACAAGATTGGGACACTACCAAATGGTTTGGACCAAGTTGGCATTTTAGACCCATTCGAGCAGACCGCGACAAAATAAGCATGATCGGATTGAGTTGGGTTACATGGATTTTATTGAATAATTAGTGAAACTTACTTATAAGATCTTATTCCTTAATTACGTGCCTGGATGTAGAACGCACAAACGGTCGAGTAATTAATAGCAATAAGATCTCATTTCTTCCATGAGCTTGTCTTCTCTTCCAGCATTACCTTCTCCTTAATTAAGGGGTTTGTTGTCCCTATCATGGAAGAGCTAGGCGACAAAGATGCTTAAGAACATGCTTATCCTCTCTTTAAATGGCCATTCCATATGAAACCTTAAGATTCTAAAACAGAGCTGAGTTTGGAGATTGCACCAAACCCAACCAAATGTGGGCATTGCTCTAACCCTGGTGAAATTAATAAGTTTTAGTTGGTTTTTTTTTTATTTTTTATAATTTGATAACAGTTGAAGTGACATTGTCAAATCAACGAGAGAATTAAGTCGTGCAAAGTGATAATTAACTTGGCAACGGTTTCGTCATTTAGCACATGTCAATTCATAAGGCTGTTTGGAAATGTACACACCCCTTGGACCGTTAAATTTAACAGGAAGACCAAAATTAAAGTGTCGTACAGTATAGTGGTGGAGTTAGAAATCAATCGTGTATAAAGGATTCTTCACGTGCTTGGTTCAAATTTAATAAAGGTGAAGCTTACATTGTTGTTTTGAGAACTAAAATCTCATTTTTTTATTTTTTGTATTTACACCCTACTTTGGCCATTAAAATCAGTCAAGTATCCCTAAAAAGAATAAACGTTTTACCATTGAACTACAGTGACAAAAGTGAAAGAACTAATTGAAGTGTTAGGAATTTCTCGATTGGTACACGTGTGTGTGCATATTGGAAAAGAACAACGGCTTCAAACAAGTTCTCAAAATCTATAAATTCTTAAAGGGGCACCAAAGAGTAGAGATCGGCACGTGCTCACTGTGTTCCTTCCTTCCTTCCCTCCACCACTGCGATTCGTTAAAGGACTCAAAATGACACACCAATCCATGCAAAAGAGGAACTTGTGTCCAACTCATGTCCTTTTTACAAAAATATCTTTGATATGTCACAAAGATCGCCTTGTATAATGTCACTTTGAATTATGGAAGGCATTATCTCATACTCACTTTTCTTTTTGTAGCTCAGAATTTGTTACGGGTCACAATAAAGACCCCTTTATCTACTGAAAGTGAAGTGCATATAATGAATTTTGTTGTTTCTCATTTTTGTTATAGCAAAATGCTGAAACTGCACCCCTCATCATATCAGATGATAAAAAGGCATCTTGTTAAGGACATCTTTTTCATTGTTTGCTTGTCAAATAAAGTTAAAAACTTCTTGAATGGCAAAATTATTATATTATAATGGTGTCTGAAAGAAGACATGTTGTTACAAGGAAAAGGACTAAAGTCTGAAAGCAGACATGTTGTTACATGCAATGTATTCTTGTGATCGCAAGTGTTGTTGTAATGGTGTCCAAATCATGGATCTTGCAAGGCCAAAACCTGCATCTTTCTTTGCTTTTGCCTTGATTTCTAATTTGTGAAACTTGTAGCTAAGATAGATCTATGTATAAACAGCTTTTCTAGTTGGTCTTGATAACTAGCTACTAAGGGTGGATCGACTCTCAACGCATACGTGAGCGGACTAGGGTTTTCAAGGTCAATTCTAGATATTATTTAAATTATCACTTGATAGGCATGTTAAATGTTACTCGTACGCACGTATCGTCACGATTCCCGGCCCTAAAACCTTAGCATGCATCGTTTCTAGCATATTATGGGAGCCTGTTGTTTACAAATGTCTTTGTTTTCTAAGCTAACGAAATATGGATTAAGCCTTACAATTTGGTAATGAATTATCCATTTGACTTTATTCACTCTCTCTCTGGATGTCTTGCGGTCCTACCTTTAGGCTTTAGCAAGAAAAGACTACAGTTGCGTGCGTGCGCGCTCGCACACACACGTGCACCTAAGTAGAGGCCTCTCCAGACCTCAATCTAAATATATTTTCTTCCTAATCTGGTGATGAAAGTAAGCAGAACACTGTTTGTGCATCCTTCTCTGTTCAAGTGTTGTTAACGGGTAAAAAATTAAAAATGTTAAAATCCTATAGGGTAGATGTGTTAAACACCAAGATATTATCTCCAAGAGAGCAAAAAGTCAATTATAGGGATAAGTCTTTTTTTCTTACACCTAGGCCCCGTTTGACAAAATTTTTTTCCCTCTTTTTTTTTCAGTTTTAAAAACTGAAAAAAAAGAGCGTTTGGTAACCATTTTTTTTTCAATTTAAAAAACCAGTTTTTAAACTGCAGAGTAAAAAAAAAAACTCCAAAAATTGGTTTTTTTTTTCACTTTTGGTTTTTTTTTTTCGACCACCACCACCACCCTCCCACCGCCGGAGACTGCCGGCCGCCGGCAGCTACCTCCGGCCGCCGGCGACCACCGCCGGAGACTGCCGACAACCACCTCCGGCCGCCGGCGACCACCGGCAGCCACCTCCGGCCACCGGCAGCCACTGCCGGCAGCCACCTCCGGCCGCCGGCCACCACCGCAGGAGACGGCCGGCAACTACCTCCGGCCGCCGGCCACCACCGCCGGTGACTGCCGGCAGCCACCTCCGGCAGCCGGCGACCACCGCCGGAGACTGCCGGCAGCTACCTCCGGCCGCTGGCCACCACCGCCAGTGACTGCCGGCAGCCACCTCCGGCCGTCGGCCACCACCACCACCACCGTCGACCACCGCTACGCCCCACCACCGCCACCGCAAACTACCAAAAAAATAAATAAAAAGGGTTACCAAACACCAAAAAAAAAAGGGGTTATCAAACACCCACTTGTTTTTATAAAAAAAAAAATTTAAGCTGCTCTTTAAAAAACTGCTCTTTAAAAACTGAAAACCAAAAAAAAAATTTTGTCAAACGAAGCCCTAGTCTTCTGCTTTATTCCCAACAATATAGAATTACTTGTCTACCATTCATATTGTTACTAAAAAAATAAAAAAAGTTATTTGTTGCAGATGCACCATTTAGCGACAAGATAGGTGGAGACAAGTATAATTATGCGTGGACATACTTATTTTACATGTCTTCCTTGGTCGATAGAACTGACTAGCCCAATCGTCGAAGAAGACGTGACTTTTGTCAAGCGAATGGTTGGATCACCTGGTTCCTACCACTGGGAAAGTACTTTAGCAGAAGCCAAATGTACTTTGCCCTGTTAACCTCACTACGAAAATGGCTATAAGTAATTTTGCACCTCTTGTTTTCTTTTTGTGGTCTTCATATCCTTTTTGTGGCTCCAATTTTAGAACTTGTCGCCAGGAGGTTCATTGTTAATCTAAAACTTGTCATTCATGAATGGTTTCTTCAAAAGTATCGTAAATGGACGTTTGGACCCGAATTGAGGTTCAGGCCCAGTACATAAGATAAAAGAACAAGGTTTAGGCCCAATATAAGATGAAAGAGACTGTTAACCCATTTTTTTGGCTCCTCTAAACTCATTATTTTCTACAAAAAATGAAGAAAACATATTACAGAAATTGACCCACTAATTTTGACACACTCATATGCACGAATGCACACAAAAAACGTACATGAACAGATAGTGATGTATGTGTGTTCAGAAGCTTTCATATTTTCCAGTAGGTATCTAGTTATGAATCGTAGACATACGCGACACGCATGTGCAATTAGAAAAATATACACAGCTGAAACGGGTATTGTAAGTTTGGATCTCTGGACCCAGCGATTGCCATAAAGTAAACTGGATCCAGGAATTCTAGGGCTAGGCCCAATTTACAACAGTCCAGACTTGTTTAAAGGGAGCTGCTGGGACTATGCTGGCCCACATTACTCTTTTAGTATGGCCTAAAACTAAAAGGTTAGCCTTAGAAATCAGAATGATTAAGCATCCTTTATTGTAAGAGGTTTCGGGATAAAAGATTGTCATTATATCATTGTTGTTAATATTTATAGTGACAAGAATTTATTGCTGAAGTTTATTGAGCAACAAATTTTTTTTATTACCGCAGAAGATCCTCATCCAAAAAATCCATATCGCGATCGGAGAAAATATGACTAGCTTTTATTTAGTAGATGAAAATAAGCATAATTGTCTTACTAAATGCATATCTAAATAATGGAAATGTATCGGAAGGTCCGGTGGATCTAGACATCTACCCTTGCAGTGTAAACGACATGGACTATAGCTTGTTCGCAATGTCTCTATTGAGTTTCACTGTCGTTGCCTTTTGTTTCATGGTGTTCAATTTCCTAAGCATGCAGACATCTTAGTTGCAGAAACAGGAGCGAAGCGGGACTAGGTATAAGGTTTTGAAGATTTCTATGTAGGGTATTAGGTTGGAAGCATCACTGAGTTAGAGAGCCTTGTGCAGCTAAGCAGAGATACAAAAAGAATAAAATAAAATAATAAACTTAGTGTTAAATAATTGAGACCTTTAATGTTACGAGTTTGGAATGAACAAATCAAATTAAAAGACAGAGATTCAGAGAAGAGTACCTTGTTTGCAAATTTCCAAAGCAAAGTGGGATATAACTCGATCAGCAAGATTTATGTTTGTAATTTTGTTCCCTCTATGCTTGAAATATGAAATTTCCAAGGTTTTGTTATTCAGGAAGGGTTGAGTATTTACGTAAGCTAGCACAAATATAGGTCAAAATTCATTTCTATACGGTCACACTTGAATAAGAGTGACTCACAAGAAAGTAGCAATTAACCCAATTTATTATGGGCAAAGTACTATCTAACCAATTACAAATCTCGAGTGTAATAACTAATTGCCTCGCTTCTATCTCTTACTACCAAACGATTATTTCTTATTTGACGATTTAAAATGATCACTACAAATTCTCGCATTTAAAATGACAGAAAAAGAATTCTCATAGATCGGGAATACAAATTTTTCTCCAAGACGACCCCCTCAAGTATACCCCAAAACTATTGGTAGGTAGTCTTTCAAGCTGAAATGAAATCCTTTATGACCACACAAAGAGACCCAGCTTTCGCGGCCTCCACGATCTCAACCCCATGATAATCTCCCTCGGCAAACTTACCGACCACATTAACGCCCTTCTCTTCCAAAACCTTCACCAACTCAACCTGACGGTCTATCAACGGGTCACCGTCACAGCCGATCACCAAAACCCTCCACCCCAGCACCCTAATCTCGTCCCAGATCCCTGATGGACCGCCACCCACCATTGGATTGCAATACTCGTGATCCCTGTCAACCCCAACTGGCAATGCTAGTTCCCACATCAGATCATTCACGCTTAACGGCAACGTCTTGTCGTGGGCCAGCCTAGTTTCCGACTTGGTCCTGCTGGCCCCACCAAAGTACGGATGGTGCAATATCAGCCCCCTGATCTTCAACCGCGAAAGATCTTCAACACACGCAGCGGCACGCAAACCTACGTTGTACACTATGTTTCCGCCGGCACTAGTGCCCATCAGAAAGCAGCTAGAAAAGTCAGCGTACTTGGTCAACCACTCATCGTCGCTGGAGTTGATCCAGTGTAGCGCCTCCAGGCAATCGTCGTAGGCTACGGGGAGCCGGTGCTCCGGCGCCAGACGGTATTCGACGGACACGATGACGGCTGGGATTTGAACTGCAGCGATCGTGCAGAAGTCTTGGAAGACGGACGAGGCTGCGCTGCACAAGACGAAGCCGCCGCCGTGGTAGTAGACGACGAGGGGCAGCTTGGCGGCGGAGGGGGAATCGTGGGTTTCTCGGGGGAGGAAAATGCGGAGCCAGGTGTTGTTTGATTGGTTGACTGGGATGTCTTTGGTGAAGGCAGCGAGAGGCAAGGTGGGATCGGATGTGGCCGGGGTGTTTGGGAACCCGAGCGAGTGGCGCGTGACTGAGCCGTCGGGGTTTCGGACCATGCCTATACAGGCGTATGGATCAGTGGTTTGATCTGACATGTTGTGGCTCTGCTCATAATAGCTCCCAATGTGTAACTATATATACACACACATACGCGTGTGTGCGCTCGCGCAGGTGGGGGTGAGCGAAGCAATGACTTAACGATGGAGCTTTTTTCAGGAGTGCGAAGTGTTCTCCCGAGCATATAAAAAGAAGAGTCTTGATAAGGCCATCTAGAAGGGAGATGGAGCCCCAGGGAATTCAATTATTGGGCTACCAATAAATTTTTCGGACCACAAATAACTGTAAGGATCAACCTGGATTTAATCACGTTGCCGACATGCAGCATGTAATTATGACAAATAATTTAAGAAAATATACAAGATCATAGTACAATTTATACCTTACTTTTGCCGTTAAGGATGTTCAAATGATATTGCTTTATGATCGTTAGCGCCATTTTAACGTGCACAATCGGTTGACAAAAAGGGTGGAATCTAATTACAATATACCATGTAATTTACACACTAAAGTCTACTTTTTATCTAATTCTATCTGTCAACAATTTGCAACTCTTACGGCTCAGTTCGCGAGAAATTATAATGGAGGAGGTGTCGGCCTGCAATCTCCATGTTGATGCCCTTATTTGTTTTTATTGTACTTTTCTTCTACTTCCGAATACTTCTATCCAATAACTATCCATCCTTAGATCATGAACAAACCATTACAGAGCTTATTAGATAATACCTGCAGGTTTTACTTTGCTAGTATGTGCTTTAGTTAAGCCTTAGTTAATTTTAAAGCTTTTTGGAAATCAGTTTCATGTTAGCACTCATATAATGTGACAACTTAATAGCTATCCAGAATTTGTCTCAATTATCATAAATGATGGAATCATCAAGCATTTGACCTTTTCAACTCCGTCTTTCACGCACTAGACGCTTGAAAAAACAGGAAGGATGTGTACGAAAGGAAATATCCAGCAATAAGAAGAAGGAAAAGGATTGAGTAGAGAAACTCTCAAATATTTGGCGTAATCAGATATGTCTATATTAACCGTGACTCATTATTTCGATAAGTCGTTTATGTCGGTGGATCTTGCAATTTTGAGCAATACTTGTTCCGTGAGGTTATGAGAGTGAGTTTAGGATTAATTAAGTTTCTTCCTATATATCAGATAGGGCGGTAAGGGAGTATTTTTTGAATTAGTTGTTAAGAAAAGTCCAAGTTATAATAAAGCCAATATTTCATGACAGCAGTAGGAAATACTGGCTCGCTCTCAGCTGCAGGTGAAAAACCATTGAAGGATGAAAGTGTTGCCATTTTTTCTGATGCTCTAAACCATGCATCAATAATTGATGGTATCCGTCTTGCTGAGCGACAACAAAGGGTGCAGGTTCTTGTCTATAGGCACTGTGGCATGCCCCACCTTAACGCGTTATTGTATGTTATTTATCTGCATCTGGACTCTCTGTTGCCCTTCTAGTACATCACTCTTCATCTCATGGCTGTAAGTTTTTGTTTTGCCAGATCAAGCACCCCAGCAAAGAAGAAAATTGTTGTGACTGATAGGTTAGTCTTTATAACTGGTTCTTTGTGGTGCTCTAACTTTCCATGTTGATTATTCATTGTACATCTGGTCAGCACTTACTAGAAAATTGTGAGCAAGCTATTTTACATACCCATCATAACTACCACAACTCTCGGGAAAAAAAAACCGAGAATATACGTGAAGTGTGAGGTGGTGCATGTTTGTGCAATTTCTTCTTTTGTCAAACTTGGAGAAACTCCAAGGAAATATGAGCACTAGGAACATGTTTTGTTAACCTAAATCTGAAATATGGGTGTACATTACTGTAGGTCAGTTTCAAGCACTAGACATGAGAAACTAATAGAGATCATGATCGACAAATAATTTGAGTTTTTTTTTTTTGTGTGTACCTTTGCATCAGATGACAGATAAGACTTAAGCCTAGTCTTTGCTCACTGCTAGGTTAATATTTCACACACTGATCAAATAATTAGACAGTGTTTAATGTGCAGAATATATCGTTTATTCTAGTAAGATACGTGGCACGATAGTTGTATGTAGACGATACCCGAGATTTATACCTTATCTCTAATCTTCCCTTAGCACTGGCTCAGACTGAACCTGAAAGTTTAAGATGGTTAATTTTGCTGCTTCTTTTCCAGATAAACTGAATTTTGAGTGTAGGAAAATAATAATATCGTGGAAGTAATTGTTCTATCTGTGATGCAAGTCACAGCTAAAGTCCCCGTGGGTTCTATTTCTTTCTGGAAAGGAAAGCCACTGTCTCCAGCCTCGCAACGTTGAAGTATCGAATATCTGAAACCTCTGGATAGATCAAGAAACACCGTCCATGAAACCCCTTACTTGTCTGTTCTCTGGTCTATTGCTGCCACAGGGCTCAAAATGTTAATCTGAATTCCCCCTCAAGGGCCCCTTTGTTCTGTTCACTGTGTTTCTGACAGGTGTTATGAATGTAAATTTCTTCGGCTACATCATAGGGTCTAAAGTTTGTTTTCTACCAGCTTGTTTAGTATGGACGGAGACTTTGCACCAATGGTTGAGCTTGTGAGGCCTCGCAGGAAGCATGGGTTTTTGTTGGTGATTGATGATGTAAGTTTCTTCGGTGAGTAAGGTTGTCAGAAGCTGTTTGCAGTTTGCCTTCTATATTGATGGTCTTTAAAGTCCTTTTCCTTGTCATAAAGTTTATGCTATTAGACTATAAGTTTATAACCATAACTGTATCAAAACGTATTCCTTCTGGTTAAATTATAGCTTCATTTGCTCTTCTTCATGTCGAGGCCCTGATAATTGAGTTTATAAATGGAACTCATTCAGTATGTTTGTTCTCTCTGTTTGATGTGACTAAAATTATCTCACTCTCTGTTCTTACAGGCTCACGGGACACTTGTTTGTGGCAAAAATGACGATTGTTTCGGTAAGACGTTCAATTGTCAAACTGGTATCGACATATGCATAGGCACTCTAAGTAAAGCCGCAGGTTGTCATGGTGGATTCATAGCATGCACTCTAAGTTTCTTCCTCTAAATGCCTTCTTTTAAACAAAAAAAGAAAAAAACATATTACAGAAATTGAGCAGCTAATTGACACACTCATATGCATGTGCGCACACAAAAAAACAAAAACAAAAACAAAAACAAAAACTTAGGCTCTATTTGACAGAGCTTTTTTTTGTCTTCAGTTTTTAAAGAGCAATTTTTAAAGAGCAGCTTAATTTTTTTTTTTTACAAAAACAAGTGGGTGTTTGATAACCCTTTTTTTTTCCTTAGTTTTTTTTTTGGTGTTTGGTAACCCTTTTTATTTTGACTTTTTTTTTTGAGGTGGTTTGCGGTGGCGATGGTGGGGCGTAGCGGTGGTCGACGGTGGTGGTGGCCGGCGGTGGTTGTCGCCGGCAGTGGCTGCCGGCGGTGGTGGCCGGAGGTGGCTGCCGGCGGCCGGAGGTGGTGGATGCCGGCGGTGGTGGTTGCCGGCGGACGACGGTGGCTGCCGGCGGTGGTGGCCGGAGGCCACTAGCCGCCCGGTGGTGGTTGCCTGCGGCCGGAGGTGGCTGTCGGGCGGCGGTGATGGCCACCGCCCACCGCAGTCCGGTGGTGGTTGCCGGAGGCCAGAGGTGGCTGTCGGTGGCTACCGGGCGGCGGTGGGTGGTGGCTACCGGCGGTGGGTGAGTTGTGATGGAGGTCTAAAAAAAATTAAAGTGAAAACGAAAAGAGTTTTTTCCTCTTTTTTTTTACTCCACAATTTAAAAAGCCACTTTTTAAATTGAAAAAAAAAAGTGGTACCAAACACTCCAATTTTTTCCAATTTTCAAAACTGAAAAAAAAGAGCAAAAAAAAACCCTGTCAAACGGCTCCTTAGTGTTGTATGCATCTTTAGAAACTTTCATATTTTTTTTAATAGGTATCTAGTTTTGAATCGTGGACATACGCTACACATGTGCAATTAGAAAAAAAACATATACACAAATTAAATCAATATAAATAAGTTGAAAGGGAGTTTTATATTCGAAGTGGAGACCGAATTACAGTTGGATATTTTGGCAGAATGGTTGAAATAATAGTACGAAGAAGTTTAAATGTTAGTTGGGTGGAGCAGTTATTTAGTAGATGTTAAAAATTTTCAACAACACCGGTAACTATGTTTTTTGTCTTTTTTTTTTTAAACTTTGAAGGAAATTTATCTAGAATGGGTATAATTAGAAGTTCAAAAAATATTTTACTGTGAAGATGTTCTCCCTTTAATAGTAAAAATTACTCTGTTAATTCTATGAAACTGTATCAAAAAGTTTAATACATTTTCTTATTTTTCTAGAAATGCCTTACTCATATTCTCAGAAAGAAAAAGAGAAATATGGTAACAAACGGATTTAGTATATATGACCTCCCCCCCATCCCTTGTTTTATATACCCTTTTCGTCGCCAAAACAGCCGAAACGGGTATTGTAATTTTGGATCTCTGGACCCAGCGATTGCCATGAAGTAAACTGGATCCAGGAATTCTAGGGCTAGGCCCAATTTACAACAGTCCAGACTTGTTTAAAGGGTACCGCTGGGACTCTTCTGGCCCACATTACTATTTTAGTATGGCCTAAAACTAAAAGGCTAGCCTTATAAATCAGAAGAAGGATCCTTTATGTAACACTTTTCGCGACAAAAAAAATGTTATTATATTGTTATTATTAAAATTTATGATGACAATCATTTATTGCTGAATTTTATTGAGCAACATATTTCTATTATAGCTGAGGATCCTCGTCCAAAAATTCCAGATCGCTATCGGAGAAAATATGACTAACTTTTATTTAGTAAATGAAAATAAACATAACTGTCTTACTAAATGGATATCAAAATAATTGGACATGCACTGGAAGGTAGACATCGACCCATGCAGCCTAAATGCCTTGGACTATAGCTTGTTCGCGACGTCTCTTTTGAGTTTCATTGACGTTGCTTTAGTTTCATGGTGTTCAATTTCCTAAGGATGCAGACATCTTAGTTGCACAAACAGGAGCGAGCGGGACTAGGTATAAGGTTTAAAATTCTGCGTAGGATTTTCTGGTGGATGCGAGATAGGTGTTGCATGCAGAAGCAAGGTTTTAGGTCGGAAGCATCACTGAGTTAGAGAGCCTTGTGCGAGCTGCAGCTAGGCGGAAATACTTAAAAAAAAAAAAACTTAGTGTTAAATATTTGAGACCTTTAATGTTACGACTTTGGGATGAACAAATCAAATTAAAAGACTGAGATTCAGAGAAGAGTACCTTGTTTGCAAATTACCAAAGCAAAGTGGGACTATAATTCAATCAGCAAGTTTAATGTTTGTAATTTTTGTTCCCTCTATGCTTGAAATATGAAATTCCCTAAGGTTTGCCATTCGGGAAACATTGAGTGCTTACATAAGCTAGCACAAATATATATAGGTCGGATTTTATTTCTCTACGGTCACACTTGAATAATAGTAACTGACAAGCAATTAGTGATTAACCCATTTTATTATTGGCAAAGTACTGTCTAAACAAATATAAATATCGATTGTCGACCAATAGTAATCTCGATCATATAAGACCATATATACGTATGATAACTCATTGCCTCGCTTCTCTCTCTTACTACTGACTTATTTCATGATTTAAAATGATCAACACGAATTTTTGCATTTAAAATTATTGAGACCAATTACCGCGGAGAATACAATTTTTCCTCCAAAACGACCCCCTCAGCGAACCCCAAAACTATTAGCAGTAAATGTTTTCAAGCTGAAATGAATTCCTTGATGACCACACAAAGAGGCCCGGCTTTGGCGGGCTCCATAACCTCAACCGCATGATAATCTCCCTCACCAAACTTACCGACCACATTAACACCTTTCTCTTCCAAAACCTTCACCAACTCAACCTGACGGTCTATCAACGGGTCACCGTCACAGCCGATCACCAAAACCCTCCACCCCAGCACCCTTATTTCGTCCCAGGTCCCTGATGGACCGCCACCCACCGTTGGATTGCAATACTCGTGATCCCGGTCCACCCCAACTGGCAATGCTAGTTCCCACATCAGATCATTCGCGCTTAACGGCGGCGTCTCGTCTTGTTGATGGCCTGCCTTGTTTCCGACTGGATCTTGCTGGCCCCAACGAAGTACGGATGGTGCAATATCAGCCTTCTGATCTTCAACCGCGTAAGATCTTCAACGCACGCAGCTGCATGCAAACCTACATGGTACGCTATGTTTCCGCCGGCGCTAGTGCCCATCAGAAAACAGCTAGAAAAGTCAGCGTACTTTCGTTGCTGGAGTTGATCCAGTGTAGCGCCTCCAGGCAATCGTCGTAGGCTGTGGGGAGCCTGTGCTCCGGGGCCAGACGGTAATCAACGGACACGATGACGGCTGGGATTTCAACTGAAACGGTCGTGCAGAAGTCGTGGAACATGGACGAGGCTGCGCTGCACAAGACGAAGCTGCCGCCTTGGTAGTAGACGACGAGGGGCAGCTTGGCGGCGGAGGGGGAATCGTGGGTTTCTCGGGGGAGGAAAATGCGGAGCCAGGTGTTGTTTGATTGGTTGACTGGGATGTCTTTGGTGAAGGCAGCGAGAGGCAAGGTGGGATCGGATGTGGCCGGGGTGTTTGGGAACCCGAGCGAGTGGCGCGTGACTGAGCCGTCGGGGTTTCGGACCATGCCTATATAGGCGTATGGATCAGTGGTTTGATCTGACATGTTGTGGCTCTGCTCATAATAGCTCCCAATGTGTAACTATATATACTCACATACATGTGTGTGTGTTCGCGCAGGTAGGAGTGAGCGAATCAATGACTCAACGATGGATCGCGCAGGTAGGAGTGAGCGAATCAATGACTCAACGATGGAGCTTTTTTCAAGAGTATGAAGTTATCTTCTAAGCATGAAAAAAGAAAAGTTGCGCGCAGGTTGGAGTGATCGAATCAATGACTTCACGATGGAACTTTTTTCAAGAGTATGAAGTTATCTCCTAAGCATGAGAAAAGAAGAGTCTCGATAAGGCTGTCTAGAAGGGAGATGGAGCCGCCAGAGAATTCAATTATTGGGCTACCAACAATTTTCGTTCTCGGAGCACAAAAAACTGTAAATTTAAGAAGATATAAGAGCATATTTTATGGATTTAATCACGATGTAGACATGCATCATGTAATTATGACAAATAATTTAAGAAAATTTACATCAGCATCATATTATTTATACCCCACTTTTGGTGTTAAGGATGTTCAGATGATATTTTGACCTTTTTTCCTGAAGAGCCAGTTGAAAAAAAAAAGTGGAAGGAGCTTAGGTTCTTAAATCAAGATAATATCAAAAATGATCCTGACTCGACGCATCATGATACTCATTCCGGTAGACAGCCACACAACATACTTCGGCTAACATTTTGGAAAAACATGGTTGTAGCAAATTCTTACTTCAAACTAGCATAGATGTAGCAAGTTCGCTCTATTAGTAAGATTATTTTACCATGAAAAAAGAAAATAAAATAAAAGAAAATGGTCGCAACAATTTCTTGTTATATCTTATAATAATTAATACTTATTGATCACTTATGAAGAAGTAGCTCTTTTGGTAACTGCAAACAGCTGGTAGGCTGTGTTTCCTCCTGCACTAGTTTCCATTAGAAAACCGCTGGAAAGATCAGCATACTCGGTGGTTTTGATAAAATGCAAGGCCTCCACGGCGTCATCATACTATGCCGGGAGGCGGTGCTCTGGCGCAAGGCGGCACTCGACAGACACAGCTACAGCAAGTATTTCAGCTGCCAATTCGTTGCAAGAATTGTGTATTCTTGTGAAAGCTGCACTCATGAAGGCAAATAGCCTACACCATTGCAGTACACTACAAGAGAGAGCTTGGCAGTGGTGGAGGAGGAGGGATGTAGTGCTTCTCTCGGCAAGTGTGTGGGTATAGTCATGTTTGGTGCTGAGGGTTGATAGGGATAATCTTTGGTGGCAACAATAGAGTTGGGGTTGGGATCGGGTGCTGCAGGGGTGCATGGGAGTTGAAAGAAGCGGGCGTAAGTGCCGTCGGCATTACGTCGGATGCCGCCCTGTGTTCGATCGGACATATTTGGTTAGCCGGTGGCATGGAGAGGAAGGAGTAGTATATAAATGAGGACGGCTTTTGCTTTTCAGCGTCTTACAACTGTATTATGTCAAGTGGAATTATGGATGAAACAGGCGCAAAAAAAAAAAAAAAAGCAACTTGTCAAATTCGACTTATGCTTGTTAAAATATTTTTTAGCCCCAAGAAAGTATATACATATATAAAGCAATGGAAATGATATTTCTTTTCTAAAAAAATTTCTTTCTAACACGGAAATATAAATACAAAATTACCTCACAAACTTTTACAAAAATAAAAAAAAAGGGAAAGAAACAAGACATTGGAAGACGGTAATAGAACTATCTATCCTTCAATACAAATGATAAAAAGTACGGAGCAGTACGTAAAAATAAAAAAAAAAGTTACATACCATGAGACCAAGAGGGAAGAAGCAGTACAAATTTATTAAAAAAATTGACTGTTAAATATTTGGGTAGAGTGGTTAAAATGATGAGGATGATTGAAAAGTTTCAATTATTGTGGAATAAAGTGATTAACTTTTTTATGATTAGAAGTTAGTATAGTTTAAAGTACAACAAAAGTATTCATTATAAAATTATTTTTTCTTAGTAATAGATAGATTACAAACAACATCAAGTAGAAAAAAAAAAAAAAACAAAGCTCAAACATAAGTTACCAAGTAGCCTGTTTGTTTGAAGCTATCATCATATTGTGACTAGATCGCATACAAAACCAAGTGCAAAGCAATATGATGGAACGTTTATTCTCCGAGGATACTTGTTCAGTAAATGAAAAACAAGAGTAGAGAGTGGAAGCGGTAATCACCCCTGCAAAAGTTGAAGCTCTAATGAACTAAAAGGTGGAAGAAATGACCGAGGTTTTGAGAGATAACCAAGTGTAGACGGTCATAACACTCGTATCAATGTGTCATAAACTATTATTCTATTCGTAAGGGAGAAAAAAGGTTTCTCCACTGCAATTCTAGCATCCATTGCATCGCTACCATAATGGTATAGCTTTATGCGATTTATTCCCCTCTCCCTCAGGGTAAAGGTAAACATTTGTGCGGTAGAAATGCTTATTTCTATTGAGCACAACCATGGCCATGAAAATCAAGTTGTTATCAGAGTAAACATAATAAAACCATGTATATTGGCACTATAAGAAGACATAATTCTTTAGCTAAGACAATGCATCGGCTTATTGTAGCCCACGTAGTAAACAAGGCGTAGACACCCGGTGATTATATATTTCCACAAATGATGTACTAAAGAAGAACACAACTTATTTATTTTTTCCCTTACGGCATAAGATCTCATGCAATCCTACCACCTATGAGCAGATTGTGACTTCAGAAAAACAATACTACTGCGCATTATTCCTTGTAATGGCTCATTGAGCCACCTTCATTTTTATGTGAACTTCTATTCTTTTAGCACCTGGTTTGTCCTTTTTTTTTGGAAAAAATTTGGCTACTATCCAGGTTGGAGGAATCTTTCTCCTACCCCCTATATAGCGACAATCAATCGCCTCTAAATGTTTTAGTGACTTTTATTTAGTGACGCTAAAAAAGTGCTGTTAATGATTGTCGCTGATAGTGTTAGAAGAAAAGTCACTAAAAATATTTAGAGACTATTAATTGTCGCTATATATAGGATTGGAGAAAGATTCCTACAACCCGGGTAGGAGCCAAAGTTTATTCTATTTTTTTTTTTACCATTGTACCACTTGGATTTGCAAAGTTTCTACTATTCAGAACTCTTACGTCTGTCCGTATTGTGGTACTCACACCGCAATTCATTCAAGTCAATCTTACAGCTCCAAACTGAATGAGACCCTAATACTATTCGAATAAATTTTGACTGCTAACCTGATTGTAAGAATCTTCCTCCAGCCCCATATATAGTGATAAATAATAGCCGCTGAATGTCTTTAATGACTTTTCTGCTAACACTTTCAACGACAACTCTTAACAGCATTCTTTTAGTGTCACTAAATAAAAGCCATTAAATACATTTAACAACCATCAATTGTCGCTATATGGGAGGTAGGAGGAAGATTCCTTCAACCCGGGTAGCAGCCAAATTTTTTCCATACTATTCCTTGAGTGTCCATAACCCGTGGAGAGCCCTTCTTCTTCCTTTGTAATACCTTGTCAACCCCTTAACCATATCCCTCTCATTAATTCCGATAGCCTATAAAAACCATTGCCTTTTTAGCCACTAAATCCAACAAAAACAGCCTGCATGAACTTGGTAACCAGCTTTCGGACACCGAAGCCGGGACCAAAAATAACAAAGTAACATGTACAAGACTTAGCAACCTTGAACCAGCCATATTCGAAGCCCAAAAATCTGCTAACACTTGTATCCACAAAGTACTAAGTAAGCTCACCTGACGGTCGATCAACATGTCCTCAAAACCAGCCGCTACCAACACCCGCCAACCCAACCACTGAACCCGACCCAACAATCCCGATCCACCGCACACCGTCGGTTTGCAAAACGCATGATCACGATCTGCTTGAACCGGCAAAGATAACTCCCACAGACCATCACATCCAGCTAGAGTTAAGACCGACGTATTAGCCAATCTCAGCTCCGACCCGGTCCTTTCCAACCCGCCAAAAAACGGATGGTGCAGAATCAACCCTTCGATTTTTCAACGGCTTAAGTCCAACATCATTCACCGCTGCGGCCACACGTAGTCCTGCATGGTAGGCAATGTTTCCTCCAGTACTAGTCCCCATCAGAAAACAGTTGGAAAAATCAGCATATTTAGTTAACCATTCATCTCGGGTGGCCTTGATGCAATGGCACAAGGCGTTACTCGACGGACACAACTATGGCCACGATTTGACCTGCCAATTCGTTGCAAAAGCTGCGTGTGACGGTTGAAGCTGCCCTCATGAAAACAAAGCCTCCACCGTGGTAGTACACTATAAGGGGTAACTTGGTAATGGAGGAGGAGGAGGAGGAGGAATCTAGTGCTTCGCGTGGCAGGTAAATTCGAAGCCATGTTTGGTTGCTAGGATTAATGGAGATGTCTTTACGGAGAACTTGAGAGTGCACATCAGGCTCGGGCGTGGCGGGGGAGCATGGGAACTGAAGGAGGCGCGTGTACGTGCCGTCGACGTTGCGTAATATTCCGACGTGGGTTTGATAGGACATGTTTGGCTCGCCGGTGGGTGGATAGGGAGGAGTATAAAAGGACACTTTTTGCTTTGCTGTTTAGACGGGACTCATCGTTTTCTTCTTATTGTTTTGTTATATATCTGAGTGAATGGTCCAAAACCCATATGAATTCTCATCGTTTTCTTCTTATTGTTTTCTTCTTGCTGTTTAAACGGGAATAATCGTTTTCTAGCTTCTTATAGATATTGTTTTCTTCTTGTGTATTACTTTGTTGCATCGGACTTCTTGTGTTCACATCTTACTACGGTGAGCATCTTTTCTCACCTCCCTGTGCCGAACTTTGACGGTCAGTGTTATGTTTGAAGCACCACAATATTCATTGTTTAAGGACCTTCTCATGAAATCCAGTATCAAACCTTAAGTTTTTACCGTTGAGAACAGAAGCACAAGGTTTTCAGAAACACCAGATATAGTGTTTCAATGCAGTGAAATGTGACTTGAATAATGATATAGACCGGCTTGCCAATGTGACGGGGGGTGTTGATGTTACGTTTTCTACGTGAAAGTTGTTGGTCGGTTAATTTGGCTCTTACCGGACTCTTGGTTCTGTATGTTTTCGATTGGGTTAATTGTACTCTTTATACTAGGTTCCGAGTAGGATACCAAGTACAATTAATGCACAAATGAAAATGATAGGTAGACAAGGGAAGGAGTCAAGACAACTTGGGTGTAGCTTGAAGGCTGTACGGTGCTGAAGCAAAGCATAGGCGCAAAGTGAGTACGAGTCACGACCCTATGTCAGAAAAATAAATTCTTCAAGTATCAAAATTATTTTTTTTTTTAGAATTCTCTAAGAGAATCCTGCAAAAGAATTAATATAACGAACTCTAATCTCCTAAAAGATGAGAGGCCTCTATTTATGAACATTTAAATAATTGTGCTCAGTGACACTCTGATAAATAGTGACGTGTTAGAGTCAACTCACGAAAGCTCATTATTGTCACATTAACATGTTCACTGAAAAAGTACAACGATGATGGACTACGACAATCCATGTCAAGAACTGCTCCTCAATGTTACTACTAAATTGTCGCACAAAAGCACCAAAAGGTGCAAGCGAACCCAGAGTGGGAAGTTCGAGCGTTTTTGCTTATAGACTTGCTTCTGTACGTAGCATCATGCCATGCATTTTTTAGACGGGGGTAGTGCCTCGATGAGCATGCATGACTGCATTCGTGAGAAGTAGTCGAAGTGACGTAGCACACATATATTTGCCTATTGAGTTAGGTGCCCAGGGCACATCCAGTACGTTGGCGCCTGAGTTAGATGCCTTGAACATCTAAGAGAGTCCCGTGATCCTTCATTAAGAGAGAATAAATTTATATTGGATCTTAAAAAAGAGGGGGAGCTCCAGGATGCCACCTATAGAGCCTCAAAGAAGACCCTCTGTGGCAGCATTTCCGAGGTCATTGCAAAAGCATTATGGGACGCCACCATCTGGGTAGCTGACTGTAGGTAGTAACTACTGCCTGAGCGTGATAGGGCCACTTCCTATTTGAATCAGAGCCTTACAACTAGTTATGGATGGTATTAAGGCATATCACTCTTGGTTGATAAGGATATCGAGCAGGAAATGCAACTCAGTATTACATCAAAGACAATGTAACGTTGATATCTCGGAGAATCATGAATGAATTAGTTGCTTGGATACAAGGGAATAATTATAGGCAAAGCTCTCATGTTTGACACAGAATCTGCATATCCTAACCAAAGCTAGGTAATTCAGGATTGCATTTTTCCGAGCTTGACATTGTCGAGGCTACCTTGCTAGAGTCTTGGTAGTTTGAAGCGAATATATCTCGATGCCGACAATCATCCGTGGCCAGGTTTTTTCTGAGGCTGATTTCTTCCGAAACCTTTAACATGGTTTTTTTCTTGATCCCGACGACTTTTTTAACTCTAATAAATCAACACTTGAACCTGCCTCTCATCAAGCCCAGAAGACTCAATCATCCTTCAGCTCTAAGAGCTCTTTACTGACCCTGAAGATCCTTTTACACAAATTACTTTTTGTGAAGACATTTGAGGTTCCATTCAAGTGTAGCAAGGCCTATGAAATTATAATTTGTTTTCATTTGCGCGAGTTAATTTCCATATTTAGGAGCTCACATCATTTTGCAAAATATTTGACATGTTTTATGGCACGTAGTTTTTGCGTCTATTTTTCATACACGATGTACCACAGGTGCTGTCTCACGCATTATTCGGATAGGGAGGTACCCTGCAATGACCTTCAGACCGCCTCCTAAAGGGTGTACGCTCCTTATGCCTTTACCGATGTTCCTTCTTCTTGTATGTTTTTCTGCCTCGTGCGCATGGATGACCTCTGAAGATGTGGATGCACTCCTAATGCTGTGATGTACTACAAGGTTGTTGAAGCGTGTCTGGGTGTCGCACAAGCATGCAGGTGGATTAGTCTAGAGGGGTTGAGACAGAGAAAAACGGATTGTGCAACCCCTGTCAAGGGCGCAAGCAAAATGATTGGAGCAACGAAGCGTCACCTATAGGGTGGCCATCCTTCATCTTCAACAGTCCAACTTCATTGTTCGCCTGCTTGTTGGTCTGGGTGATCATCTTGTCCAGGTTGACGGCTTGATCAAATTTGACTTTCATTTGTTGACTTTTGTTACGGGGCACACCAAATATGGATCCCGTTGCTGCTAAATATGCTCCGCGTATATTTTGGAACCCGAGCCTGGATCGATGACCTGTAAGACACAAAAAAAAGTGACCGTCGGGTGGGATTTCCATTATGATGCTTAAGTCAGAGTGCAGTTATATGATAGTAACTCTGAAAAAACAGGAAAAGATTGTGTCTTTGTGTGTGTGATTGTCCCATACCTGGGGGTAGACCCCTTTATATAGCTCTAGGAGAAGACTCCTAGTAGGACTGAATTGTGGGCCAGATGTGTCAAGATCACGTTAGGATCCTCGAAGATCACGTCACGATCTTTGAAGATTCTTTTAGAATCCTTATAGGATAATCATTAATCTTTCAGTTTGACTGGGAACGCCGGGTGTCTCCCAATTATTGCGAGTTATATTTGAGTTATATAATAAGCCCCCCCACTTCCTTAGCTAAAATGTTTGGCTGAGAAAGTTTATACCTGGTGTCTCGAGTCACACGTCAAATTTGCAAGGAATTCTCCATCTACTTGTAGGGGTAATAATATTTCTCTCCTCCATGTGCTTGGACCTAATTAATCTAATTGAGAGCTTAAGCCTTGGAACTTTGTCCAAGTAGGGTGCTAGAACTCTACCTGTTGAGAGTTAGGTCTTTAGAACGTCGCCTAAGTAGGCTATTCAGAATCATCTTTGGGAAGACGAATCATGGGATCTCGGATCCTTTAAAGCCTGTGCCCCATGGTAGCCTCTCTCAAGAGATGACACAAAGCTGTGGATGCAAGTTGCTGCATGTGCTAAGTGTTCGAATGTCCCCTTGAAGGGTCACATCCCCTTTGGATGGTGTTTGTTTTGTGCAAGTGTGTGTTCTTTTGCTTGAGCTGACCACATTATGCTTGCATTTTACTTTGACGCGAACTTTTATCATCAGCTAAGAGCTGGCAAAGAAGTCTCACACTCACGCTTAGCTGGGTTTTGAATTGACAAAGAATGGTGGGGGGATGAAGTCCCATAGTCCTTTACTGTTTCACAGTAGAACTGTAGCTAAACCGTTTGGATAGAACTCGAGCTCTATCCTGTCACCTTTAGGGGTGTTCGTCCCTCGAGCGAATGCTCTAGGGGGCTAGTAGAACGTAAAGTTCTGGTAAGCGCCCTTGAGGTCTGATGGAGCACAGAGCTCATGTAAATACCCTCGGGGGTATGATGGAACTAGGGATGGCAATGGGGCGGGTCGGATGCGGATTTTACAAAATCCGAACCCGCCCCGCTACTCAGTGAACTTTGCCCCGCCCCGCCCCGCCCCGCCTCGGTCCGGGTTATTTATGTTAAATACCATAACCGATCCTATGTAGATTTAGGAACCCCGAACCCGCCCCGTTCCCCGCTGTAGCACGCAAAAACCCATAACCAACCCGACCCGATCCGACATGTTCTACTTGGTATTGCAAACATTTCACTCTTTTTAAACATGTATAACACCAAAACTTGCACCTGTGTCACCAAAACTTGCACATGTATAACACCAAAACTGCAATGTGATAATTCATCCATTCTCAAATTTAGATCCTTTTTCAGAATTAGCTTAATTTAAAACGAAGTTTGTAATACACAAAAATTGAATTAGATTCGTAGTAACAACAAAGGTCAAAATGGGAGTTGAATTAATGGGGATTAGGAGAAAAAGTTTAGCCTGCATGTCTCTTATCTACAGACTGCATGGCAGTAGGTTCTTCTCAACAGTCAGCATAAATCACTTTGTCTTGTAAGGGAATGCAACTGAGTACTGTGACCATGGATCATTGTTCTGTTCTCTTCATTTTTGCTTAGATAGGGGATGTATGCTGCATAAGAATATAGGGCAAAGAGGAGAAACTGGTGGAACTGCTGAATTGGGCTTGTGCCATTCGAAATTGTAGAGGCAACTCTGTCATGCTCGGTAGAAAGACTCCGATCGTTGTGGCTAACATCTTACATGGCTCAAGATCTTTAGAGAACGCATTTGCCAAGCAGTCCTTGCACTTGACATTTTGGGTCAATGAAGAACTTGTGAATTTGTAAGTTTTAACTTGTGAATCAGGAAAGATTTTCTCCTTCAAGAAGAAGATCTACAAATAATCAAAGATGAACAAAACATTGAAGAGAGAGATTGATTACCTGAGGTCCTGAACGCAGATTTCCTCAACGATCGTCTTCAATTCGTGGCTGTCCGGTGGAGAGTGGCCGTGCGCCGACCGCCGTGCGGTATTGCGGTGGTCCGTGGAGACTGGAGACTGGAGAAGCAGAGAGCCTGCCGAGAGTGGAGAGCCGTCATCCATGAGAATGAGAAGGCCGGTGGAGAGTGGCCGTCTTCAATTCGTGGATGTCCGGTGGAGAGTGGCCGTGCGTCGACCGCCGTGCGTTATTGCGGTGGTGAGACTGGAGAAGCAGAGAGCCAGCTGAGAGTGGAGAGCCGTCAGCCGTGAGAGTGAGAAGGCAGTAGGCACAGCCGCAGTGCCGCACAGATTAGGGATTTTAGGGATTTTAGGGTTTGCAAGAAACAAAACAAGGAACATATATATATATATATATATATATATATATATATATATATATATATATATATATGGTATCCTATGGACGGCTAAGATCAACTAAATAATTAGGGTACGGCTAAGATTAACTAAAGAACTAGGGTACACCGGGGTGGGGCGGGTCGGATCACGGGGCGGATTTAAGGGTATACCATACCCGACCCTAACCCGTTGCGGGTTTTAAAAAAAAATACCATACCCGCCCCATGCCCCGGTCAAAGTCAAAATAACCCGCCCCTATCGGGGCGGGGCGGATATCCGCGGGTACGGATTTTTTTGCCATCCCTAGATGGAACATAGGTTCTCGTACGCGCCCTCATGGGCGAATGGAGCGCGGAGCTCATATACCCTCGGGGGAACGAAACTTAAAGTTTTTGTCGTACACGCCATCGGGGGAGGATGGAGAGAAAAACACATGAAAATAGGTTCGAGAGTTTGACAGAAGGTGCCAAATGAGAAGGCGGGGGCATTGAGCTCGTAATATGGCCACTATTATGAAGCCCTCCGGTCTAAGATGGCATAGGGCATTAAACCCGTAATATTGCTCATGACATAATATATAAAGCCCCTATGCCTGAAAAGGCACGGATATAAAGATGACTTTTCAGCCTATACGTAGGGCACGGTTGCAAGAAGACCCGTAGGAGCAATAAAAATATAGAAGACCATAATCTGCCTGCTCGACTGGATGAGCATATAAAGCTAGAGGATGCGGAGTCCGTCTGAGCAAGATATCACTGAGTGATCAATAAAGTAGTTGTCGCAGTTTATCAATATACTGAGAAGCAACTAGATGCAGTTTGTTGGTTGCATGAGCTTGGCCTTGCAGTTGTGATGCTTATTAATAGAGGTTGACGATGTGTTCTGCTTCACTGATCGAGGTCATTGTGTGATCGAATATCACGAGACGATAGGTCATGCCAAGTCGGCAGGATACTGCAACAGAAATCCTAGACATGTCTTCAAGTCACAGGGTGAATTTGCTCCTTACTTTATGAAGCGATTTATACGTCAGTATTGATGCTCGCGGGCACAATTTAAGCCCTTTCAACAAGAAAAAGTATGTTACGGAAAAAACAGCTTTTGAAGCAATAAAGCATATGAATTTACAAGTTCAACTATTTAATTAACATAGAATTAAGAACGATGTTCAGATACAATGGCCCCATTAGGGTTTTCTCGGTTAGTCGATAAGGGTATGCTGCACTGCTTGTCGCAGCTGAGCTTAAAAAGTTATACCAGTCGGAAGTCACAACATGTAATGTGCTTGCGTTAATTGGCGCAACTGGGTAATGTTAGATCCAAGGAAATAAGTCTAGGTAATATAGAAGCGCGCAGGGGAATCAGCCTTTGGAAGGCTTGCTAGCGCCAAAATTTGTAGTCGCTTAATTTTTTAGCAACAAACACGTAATGAAATATCCGTCATTGTAAAGGCTTAGTCGCTTAAATTTTTTTTAGCAACAAAAGTGCGACGAAATATACACCATTTCTAACAATTGTGCTGCATATTTTAAATAAAAGACATTAGGTGGTCTTAAACCTATTTTTTTTAGCAACAAAAGTGCGACGAAATATACACCGTTTATAACAATTGTGCTGCATATTTTAAATAAAAGACATTAGGTGGTCTTAAACCTAAATAGACCCTTCTAACAGGTTAAAAGCTTAATGCTTAAAAACGTGCGTGGCCTAAGTCGAATAACTAAGACCGTTTGGGTCTTAAAATTAAATATGCAATTGTATGAGGTATAAATTTTCATGTTTTTAAAGGATGTGGCATATGTGAAAAAACAAAAACCCTGTGGTCTAAAATGTAAACACGCATAATTATGGGGGTGATTGTAAAAAAAGAAAGAATTGACCTTTTCTCCCTTCTCTACCCCCATTTCTTTCATCGACAAAAGTACAGTGTTCTGAAGTGGTGGCGGCGCAGTGTGAGGCGGTGCAAGTCTGGATCATGGCAGCTATTGGTCACGACGGCGAGACGGCAAGGGTGCTTCTAATCGCGGTGGCGTTGACTAGACCGAGAAGACTCGTGGTGTTGCCTCGTTGACCAGAGGATTGTTGCTTGTGACGGTCCGCAACCAGGGCAAAAGAGGCAGGGGTGGCGCCGTTGCACGTGCTGGCGGTATTGGTGTTCATCCCAATGCAGGCTCAAACGGGATAGCGACAACGGGGCTCTTGTCTGGACGGAGATGCGACTGCTACCGATTGCGGTAGAGCAGATCTGAACAAACGGGTGGCGTTGGCCACCGATTGTATCACGACCCGAACCCGCGGGCAGGCCCGCGAGCTAGGCACGTGACCGGCCGCAGACCTAATGGACTCTAACCAAGGGCTCTGCCAGGCCTCACTATAACCTGTATACAAAAATTATATCACCAAGTAATTTAAATCTTTATCCTTAATAATATTTCTAAAGTCATGCTTACAATTTCTCAATAAATCTCCAATGACATTCTTTATTTAACAACTAACATAGATTATCCGGTGAAGATCTAAGCTTAAAAAATCTCAAATTACAAATCCAGTACTAGCATACCACCTAATGATTTATTAAATAATCTAAGAGGACTACAACTCCTCTAGCAGTCGTCTACCATAATCCTCGTGGCCTTCATCAGTTCGGTTCCATCTAGATCATTGCCTGAAAAATATTTAAAAGAATGAGTTTGGGGCCCAGTAAGTACACATACCATATCCCTAAAATAGGTTTTGGGATTCATAAAAACATGCCAAGGTTTTCTTCAAATTTAAAACTGATAAATATTTTCACAAGAGATATTATACATATATCTACTTTATGAAAGCAATTCATTCACGATTCACAGTAACGAAGTATGACATCAAGAAGGCTCATTAACAACTATCACAGTTCATCATAACATGGGTATGTTGCGGTCAGCGTACATTCCCCCTGACTAGGCCCACAATCCCTACTCTACCAGGGATAAATATTATTCAGTCAAGGTATGCGTACCCCCGACTAGGGCCCACAATCCCTCCTTCGTCCGGGATACATATTGGTGTGGACGCAAGGGCGCACCACGAGCAACAGTACTGTGCGTCAACGTATCGTCCCGTTGACCAGGACCCAACAATCCAACTTTCCCTCGTAGATATGGGGCGCAACAACCAAGCCAGAATACCGTCTCATTCAACATATATGAGCCAACTTTAAAATACTTCGTACTCATAGAAAACATTCCATGGCATTTTTGATGTATTTTATCATCAAACAATTTACACAAAAGCAGCAGCGTGCAAAAGGCTTTAAACTTTTAATTGAACAATTCATTTGTACATATACGTAGACGGAAAATAGGGTATATGGAGGAATATGGTAAGAGTACTTACCTCGCTCAAAATCTGCTTCTGATATTTGCTCAAATGCCGGCCCTAGCTTTTGACTATCAAAACCTAAATAACAAATCATATGGATGCATTTATTGTCGCTCGGGCACGTTTAGGTATTATATTTCTTTTAGATGAGTAAAACTTTACCCAACCGTCCCCCGACTTATGTATAATTACCTATTTGCCCCCAATGGCTAAAGTACCTTATCCACCCAGATATAACCTAAAAGACTCATTAGAAATAATTTAATAACTATTGTGATAATAAAGCGCTACGCTATATCCGTTCGGGCGCTACACTACTAAGAACGCTAAAAATAGCAAACGACTTTCAAAACTTTTGAAATTCTGGAATATACATTATCATAGCTACGTAAGACTATTATAAAAGTATCATAATTTAATAACTTAATTTACTATTTAAAAATGCACCGAAATCTCTTTTGCGAATAATATTACTTAGCAAGCTTATCGAGCTCCGAAAATCTGAAACTTTTACTGTGTGTAGATCTTGCAAAATTAACATAAGTTACTTCTTTGAGTTTTGTCCAAATAATATTTTAAAATATTTTAAAATTTTGAAAAGAGACTGCTGGAATAGGATAGCTTTTTAGCGACACTTTTGAGTTCAATTTAGACCGAAGCTTTTACCTCTCTCAGCCACTATCTTCTTCTCCTTCATAATATAGAATCTTTCACCCGAACTACCTCACATGCAACATTCACCCAAACAACAACTTCACACAGCCATATCTATATCTCTAAACTTCACACCCACACATGTATATATATTAACAAAACCCCATTTCTTTCTCACACCCACTGCCTTATGACAGTGGGTCTTTCCCCTCTCCATTCTCTCACGTACACAGTGCACTCTATCACACCCACTTGCACTCCTAACACTCATTTGTAAACACTAGATTTGCACTCTAATACCCACTACACAATTTGCAACTCACTAATACACACACACATATCTTCATATTTATATAACTTGTTCCTCCAACTCCTACAATTAAACCCGCCATCTTCTCTTTCACATAACCCACTCACGCACAGCTCTATGGCTGCCCACTAAGGCAGCCACCTTCCCCTTCCCTTTTTCCACTTCCACACCCACCTAAACACCATATAAACACACCCATGCACAGCACTATGGCTGCCCACCATGGCAGCCACCTTTCCCTTCCCTTTTTTCACTTCTACACCTACTTAAACACCATATAAACACACTCACGCCACAGCACCATAGCTGCCCACCATGCAGTCACCTTCCCTTTCCCTTTTTCCACTTCTAAACCTACTTAAACACCATATAAACACACTCATGGCACAGCACCATAGCTGCCCACCATGCAATCACCTTCCTTTTCCCTTTTTTTTTTCCCTGTCATTTGCACTCGCCATCATGCACACACTGTCACACTACGACTGCCCCATGACAGCCCTTAATGCTCCATGACACAGGCCATAACACCACGTCCAACCTGCTCTCTATTTCGGCCGCAGCTACTGGGTTTGCTTCTACCTTCATGTGATCCTTACGGTGCCGTAAGTCATAACCCCGACACATCCATGGCCTTTCATGGCTCCAACCCGTACCCCCCGTGACCACTATGCAGTCACCCTATCCGGCACTCTCACGGTATAATGCTAAACTTATTAAAACACTCAGCGATTTCCCCCCTTCGTCACAGGTTCTCGCACCCAACAGTGTATATATCCGTGGTCATATATATACAATACACTAACAAAATTTAACTGAATTCTGAAATCTAAGAGAGAAAAAGCCAAGAGAAAGCTTACCGAATTACGATTGATCGCCGGAAAATTTGCCCGGAGGATCCCTATTTCGAGCTCTCATCTACCTCCTGATATCTCCCACAGGATGAGTCTGACGGCTAAGGGTGGCTGCCCCTTACTATATCTTATATACATATATATATTTATATACATGGGGGGTGAAAACCCTAGTTAGAATTGCAAAGAAAACTTACAAGCCCCTTTTGTCGCTAAAACTTCTAACCCCATTTATTATATCGAAAATAGTTCAAAATAAATTACTTACGACGAACCATATGTTAGCAAATTTATTAAAAGGTTGTTACGCTAACCCTCTTCACTATTTCGTAACTTAAAGTTGCTAATACAATATCGATGCTAACTATATATATAAAATTATCGCTAAAGGTTTCTAAAAAAATACCAGTTAATGATAATCCTTGCCAAAGACATTAATCAATATCAATAATATCTGTTATCGCTAAATTTTTCTTATGATTCTAAAATTGTCGCCAAAGATTTTACTTATAGTGTCTCCCCAGATTTGACGCTATAATCCGCTCAAAATAATATACCAATGCTAGGTAATAGTTCGTCGCTAAAAGTTTTAAGTTGTTAAAAGTATTTTTAGGATTCGGGGTATTACAGATTGTATTTGCCTGCTCAGGATTGCGGCGGCGGTACTACTTTCTTCGGCTTCAAAATCTTGAGCGGCGCAATATTGGCGAAGCAACACTATCTTGGCAAAGGGAGGACTCGACGACAGTGGTGGTGCTTTTCCCGTGGCTAGGGTGGCGCAGATCGGAAGTTGGCGTTATAAATCTCACCGGGGAAGAGATCGCCAAGCCGGCAACATAAGGGATCTGTCGAGATCAATTTGCATTGACTGGTTCCGTGTTGGTGATCGAGCGATTACTAACAGAGTTGTTGTCGATTGTGAGGTCGTTTGATTTGGCTGGCCTAACATCGAGGTACAATGAGGAGACTGCTTGAAGGTGGTTGGGATTGGATACCCACAGTGGCAGTGCTGTCGGTTGGCTGCCAACGGTAGTTTCCAAGTTGTATGATCAGAGTAATTTTTTTGACGTGGTTACGTTTTCTTGAGGTCAATTGGTTAGGCTGGCAGGTCTCACGGATGGCGTCAATCTCTTGCTGCTAAAAATATGCTCCACATACATTATGGAAACCCGAGCCTGGATCGATGACCTGTAAGACAGAAAAAGCATGACCACCGGGTGGGGTTTCCGGCGAAAACTCCTCGATACTTAAGTTAGAGTGCAGCAATAGGATAGTAACTTTGAAAAAAGTAGGAAAAGACTGTGTCGTTGTTTGTGATTGTCCCATACCTGGGTTGTAGACTCCTTTATATAGCTATAGAAAAAGACTCTTACTAGGACTCGGCCGTGGGCCAAATATGTCAAGATCGCGTTAGGATCCTCGAGGATTACGTCACGATCTCTGGGAACTCTTTTAGAATCCTGATAAGATAATCATCAATGTTCCAATTTGACTGGGAACGCCGGGTATCCCCCAATTATTGAGAGTTATATTTGAGTTATATCAGATCCAAACATTAGCTGGAACCACGAACAACATACTCTATTGTGTATAGCCATTAAAACTATATAATGACCGATAATTGTCACTATATTAGAAATTGTGACTATCTACCTATAACTTAGATAACAATGAAAATTTCACTGCAAAAAAAATTATCTTTATCGACAGACTTTTAGCGACGGACTAAAATCAGTCACTAAGAGTAACCTCTAACGACGAATCAATTTGTCGGTAAAGGTCCGTCGTCAGTCGACAAATACCTTTTAGCAACGGATCTTTCTCAATGGAAAATTCGTAGCTAAAAGGCTTATTCAGATTTTTGATTTTCATTTAGATCTTTTGGCTCCAAAAACATATATTGAAAATTATTTAGCAACGGATAATTGCCCACGGATTAATGTTGATAAAAGTAATATATTTTTTTAAAAAATTATGACATTTAGCAACGGCGAAGATCCATCGCTAAAAATCGTTAAATTAATGACAAAACCCTAACCCCATTTCTCTTTCTTACTGTCGCTTCTCTCTTTTCTCTCTCCTATCTTTTTCGGCTGTCAGCTTGTGGTTTCTTCTTTGGTCATCTCTTCCATTACCGTCCACCGTAATCCGGCCATCACTCCGGCCCTGCCCTCGTGTCCCCTCACTCGTGATAAATTCGGCTTTTCCCAACCGCCACTATGCCACCTTTCTATCTCCCCCTAACCTCTGTTGCCCCCGTCTCTGATCGTCGGCACAACCCCAGCTAGTACCCCGCAGCCTCATCGCCGCCCACCACCCTTCTGCTACCCCAACCTTTGTCAAAGTTGCTCACCGCACGCCATCGCTGTCAGACGCAGTTTTTTTTCCAATTATTTGTACGTATTTCTGCATAGTAATCATAATATGTTGATAGTTAGAAATCATAATATATTAGAAATTATAACGAGTATAGAGGGATTGAAGATGTGGGTCGATACATTAAGGTAGTCAATAAAAAGAAAGGTCGTATTCGCGGCACCAACTTAATTGCACATGTCATGATGGGAGCATCCCCACCTTTACTACATTGTCATCGACGGTAGATGAAGAGTTAGACTCGGCTTACATTGCTCGTGTTGCATCTGCCGTAGCTAAATACATGTCTGTCGATCAGGTACAAATATGTTCATTTTTATGAAGTCAATCTTTAATTGGTTAAGTGTTATATACAGTTAGTAATGAGTACACATTCTTTTTATTAAGGGAAATGCTTCACAACCTGAGCCGGATCCGGATGGCACCCCCATGGACGACGACGAGGAGCAGGAATCGGATGCGGATATCGCTATTGACAACGACTGAGCCAGATGTGTCTCGCCTCCCATCCTTCCCTCCCTTCCCCTCCTGCATATTTCAGTCCCCTCCCTTCTTGGATTTTTCAGTCCCCTCCCTTCTCGTAGCAATGACGGACTTTGACATGTTATGTTTATGCATTTGTCCCCTCAGTTGGGTGTATGTTGATATTTGTTTATATTTCTGACATTGTATATATTGTGTTAAATTAAATGTAAAATAATATTATTTTGTATATGCATGCATTACTGGTTTAGGGTTAAATAATTACTGATGAATAAGCAATTAATGATTGGGTTGCGTTGCCGATGAATTTTTTTGGTGCAATTTGAATTACACGAAGCAGGTTTGGGTATTGAAACATAAAACAATAATAATAATAATAATAATAATAATAATAATAATAATAATAAAATGAATTTATTTTTAGAGATGGAAAAGTACAAAAGGTAGGATTTGCAACTGGTTTTTTGTGACAAATTTTTGTCGCTAAAGTTATTACTGGCGAACTTTCAGCGACGAATAGTTTTATTCGCTTGTTATTGATGAACTTAGCAATGAAAGTTCTATATCAACTGGCAATGGACTTTTAGCGATGGAATTTCTGTGACTAAAAGTATTTTTAAAAATGAACTTCAAATTTAAAAAAAAAAATACGAAAATTACCTTAGCAATGGACAGCCTCGTGGCTAAAGATAATTAATTCCATCTATAAAGTTGGATTTTGCCAATGGACCACCAATTCCGGTCACTAATCTTTTAGTAACGGCCTTTTTCTTAACGGACTTTTAGCGACGAACAATCCATCGCTAAAAGTCTTTACCGACACAAAATGGACTTTTAACAACGAAAAGGTACGTTAGTAAAGGACTTTTTTTTTTGTAGTATTTTTCCTCCTTATAAGACCCCACATTAAACAAAAAAAGGGACCAAAACTCACCAGAAAAAAGAGTAATCATATCTCTATCCCGCGGCCGCACTGGTTTGTAATTGGGCTTCAATGCCCAACTCCTGAATCCAGACAAGGAGCCCTGGGTCCTGGAGCATGCGTCGAACGTTGTTTGGGCCCAATAAGGTATTATTCATTGCAATATTTTTCACGTAACATCAATGGCTATCGACCCACCTCTAAGGAAGGTGGTGGTTGTGTGGGGGTGTGTGTGTGGGGAAGAAACCAAAGTTAAGATAGGAAGAAGAGCTGAAGAAAATGCAAAGATCAATTGACATCCAGTTACACCCGCCAGTGGCTCAGGCCAAATTCATATTCGAAGCTCGCTAGGGTGCCAACAAAGCCTTGAAAAGAATCACGATTCTTCCAACTTGCAAGTCATTCATTAGTCATGATCTCCAACAAGATGTATCTAAAAGTTGGCAGTGGCACTGACTCTCGGTGTCCCAAAACGTGGGCAATTGCTAACAAATTGCCAACTTTATTAGAAATGTAACGCATCATTGCACATATTATAGGGTCGGTGATGCCACAATGGAGACATCAGGCCCAACATACTGGCCAATGTTGCATGTGCTGATAATGTACACCACCACAATCAAAGTACACAAGGCAGTCCAAATTTGAAAAGTAGCATCATATGTACTCATTCTAGCCTTGAACAGTTCTCCAACATTTAAACCTTTTCATTACAGGTGCTAGATTATTGTTAGGATCAACCATGGCAAATTAATCTACATATTCTTAGCACTAGGCTCTTGTGATGGAGCACACCCTATTTTTACTGTAGATTTTGAGCGAAGCTTCACATCTATACATAAACTGTAGAAGTAGAGAAAGATAAATTGGTGAAACAATGATGAAAAATCAAATGTAACTTATTTTCGCAAAGATGATTGCCATTAAAAGTCTCTGCAATCACTTACTAAAGTTGGCCAAAATACTAATAGGTTTCTTCATTAATCTTTCTGGGGTGGGATGTCGGAAGCTATGATAAGAGAAGTCCTGCTCAAGCTCGTCCCATTAATGACAATTTGCATAGTAAACTTGAGCACAAGGTATAAAGGCATAAGTTAGGAAGTGACTGCAACCTCTTAGTTGGGTTGGCCCAAGATCGGGAATGCACATTCGAGATGGCGGGATTGTGGCTTGAAGATATCAGAACCGATGACGTGGGTGGGATCCCCTTCGGGCTTTGGATGCTTCCCATGTGGCCTTGGGTGGTCACCCATCCACCTTCCTTAGCTCATCCTAGAGCAAACCGCGACAGTAATGTAGATTGTCCTTCCAAGCGGTCCTTGCATCTGATGCCTTGTGCATCTTTTTCCACCTGTAACCGTTTGATCTGGGTTTTTCAGATTCAACTATGGCGATACTTCACTTTTTTGCTTTCATCCAAAGCTATGTCGGCCTTTTTATTTTTCCAAAGCCAAGCTTTCACTTGTGCTCATTTAGCTCTCTAGAGTCAAGTATTCGCTACTTGTGCTCTTTTTAGTGGTAGATTGTTTTCTTAGTTAAAGGAATTTTCGTTTTAGCCAAAAAAAGGAAAAAATCATTCGCGCATTAAATCCTTTACTTTAAGAAACAGGTGCGCATTTCACCTTATTGCTTAATTTTGGCATTCGCCCTACTCTTTCTCAACATATGCCCTATTCACTAATTGACGGACTGAAGTCCAATTGTTTGGATGCTCGTCAATTTTCTGAGGCTAAAATCGTAACTTCCACCATATTTTTCACCTTGGCACTTACATCAACTTCCTAATCCAACCACATCATACACGCCCACCACCACATTAGCTTCTCCCCCCCCCCTCTCTCAGCCACAAGCATCACCGCCGCTAGCATCAAAACCAGCATGAGATCGTTGCCTACGACAATACCAAACCCACTATTTATGCCAACACCGTCACCACCCAATACTAAACCCACTCTTGTCCTTCAAAGACCAGTGCATCAAACTACCATAAATACCATTTTCAACCATGATATCCCCGGCATCTCCACACCACTGCCACATAAGCTCGATACTACCACCACCACATAAGCCTGACACCACCACCACCATCACAACTATATCACTGTCGTGGCACCAAAACTACAACGATGTAGTAACTCGATAAGGCGACAATTTTGATGGTGGGCCATAGTGGTTCATGACGATTTACTTGATGATAATGGTTGTGGGTAAGTGGTGGTCGACTTTCATGGCGATGGGTGAGCAATCGAAGGGGTGTGTATTCATGATACGATAAAGCTGATGAAATGGTGACGAAGAAAGAAATTTATTGCTGGGGGAGAAAGAAATGTACTTGATGGTGAAGCTTTGGTGGGTGGATTATGGTGGTGGTTGTAGATATGTGGTGGAAACTGAAGGTTCAAATTGGTGGTGATTGTTGGGAAAATTAGCTTTGTGTACTTGTGCAGAAAAATAATTGCGAACAAATACTAGCATGCAAATATTATCGTCCCAAAAACAGCAGTCACTAAACCAAATAGAAACAGAACTATGTCTAAAACTCACAACAGGAAATGCAGAACAACAAATGGAAAGACTGAGGCGTGAATTTGATTCACTATCGTTAAGACTTTATTCATCCCGCAACGGTGCTGACAGTCTCTTGACGAAAAGCCTCCCAGGATACAACGGTAACACGTCTGAAAATAGGAGCACTCCAAATCTTCAGACCCGGCGAACCAAAACAATGGCACAGAACTCTTTCGAACACAAGAAACTCGAAGACAGAATATTACAGAAAAATAATTTCGAGATTCAGTTTTTTTAATTAATTTTTGTAACTGACTTGTTTTTATACACAGAGTATTTACTGGGGGGTGCAACTCTTCACAGAACAAACTGCTAGCTGGAAAGGTCACAAGTTTCGAAAAATAAAATAAATAAATTTTATTTATTTAAAATGTTTTTGTCCCAAAAAGAATAAAGTCTGATGGGCCCACGGGGCAAGCGGGGCGCGCGTGTGGTGAACCTAACCTAGGTCCTCCCTCCTCACAAAACATGGTACCCCCAAGAGGCCCAACCCTTAACTCAAGGCTAAGCCTTATAAGGAGACAACATTGACTTTAATTCTTCTATGTGGGATTCTCTCTTCCCTTCAAGTTGAACCACCAACTTCAACATCAATTTTCTCATTCACCTTCCATTTATTTTAAACATGTGAATATACCATGATCATCTATTCCAATAGAGGATCATGAATCAATTTGTTCCTAACCAAAATATGATTTGGAACCAATTTGAAAATTGAGTCAAAGTTGCTTCTCCACAATCGGTTTAAAACCCAATTCCAACAATCCCCCACATGAATAGAAAATTGACTGGACTCTATACCCAAAGAAACATTGACACAAGAAAAGAGTTCTTTAAAACGACACTGCATCGAGATAGGTAGCCGATGGCCTTGAACCTTCCCTAGTGAGAACTATCGGATTTACTGTTAACCAGTGAACGTGATGTCTTGAACTGTTCAACCTTTAGTGTAAACCAAGACAATAGAACTTCACACAGTATCGCTGAAACATTATTTTGAGGTTCTCATTGTTGTGTTCATTTTGGCCCTGAACAACTCCTGGTTTTCATGAGTACTCTTAGAGAATTCAGCCTTACAATTCTCATAGAAGCGGCCCACTTCTTACTCACATAGGTGACTTCTTATTAAGAGGTTCCTACTGCACCCCCACTTGGATTTCCAAGATATAAGAGTCATTAAAAGCATAGCTTAATCTAACCTTTTTGTAGGTGCCACTGTCTTCTCATCATAGGAATGGATATGAGGGTTTTAACCCCCCACAGTGCTCTGTCTAAGTCGCATTTACATAATTTGGTTTTCCCTTTGAACCTAGATCTTGAGATCTCCAGTCAGCTAGGTAGGGTTTCCATTATGGCAACTCTTTAGTTCATAGGCTTAAGACTCATTCCTCTCGATGACGTATTTACTTTCTCTCTAGTCAAGGCTTTCGTTAACAGATCCGCAATATTATCCTTTGACTTCACGTAGTCAATAGAAATAATTCCACTAGAAAGTAATTCTTTATCGGTATTGTGTCTGCCACATATGTGTCTAGACTTGTCGTTATACATACTACTTTATGCTCTTCCAATTGCAGATTGACTATCACAATGTATGCAAATTGGTGGCACAGGTTTAGGCCAATTTGGAATATCCTCCAAGAAATTACGAAGCCACTCCGCTTTTTCTCCTGCTTTATCTAAAGCAATGAATTCACATTCCATAGTGGATCTGGCAATACATGTCTGTTTAGAGGATTTCCAAGAAATAGTTGTTTCTTCTAATGTAAACACATTTCCCCTTGTGGATTTTGTTTCATTAGAATCTGATATCCAGTTGGCATCCCTATATCCTTCTAATATGGCTGGATAAGTTTAAGGTATATTTTAAGTACCTTAAAACTCTTACAATAGCCATCCAATGATTCTTCCCCGGATTGCTAGTATATCTGCTCAACTTACTGACAATATATGCTATATCAGGTCTCGTGCAATTTATGATATACATTAAGCTACCAATTATAAGCGAATACTCTAATTGAGATATTCCTTCACCAGTATTCTTTGTTAGATGTAA
Organism: Escallonia herrerae; assembly: GCA_033070095.1. Lineage (NCBI taxonomy): Eukaryota > Viridiplantae > Streptophyta > Magnoliopsida > Escalloniales > Escalloniaceae > Escallonia > Escallonia herrerae. Next base: position 22,893 of record JAVXUP010003278.1, on the reverse strand, counting down.
ATTTACATCTAGTAGTGTCTTAACTAGACTATCATCGTAACTTTTAAATTTGTCTAGCACTTTCTCAATATAGTGAGATTGTGACAAGACTAGTCCATTTGATGTTTTTGTAATTTTCATACCAAGTATAACATCAGCCACACCAGTATCTTTCATCTCAAACTTACTGATCAACATTTTCTTTGTAGCCTTAATGAATTCATTATTACCCCCAATAATGAGCATGTCATCCACATAAAGGCAAACAATGATGTATCCTTTTTCCGTGCCTTTAACATAGACACATTTATCACATTCGTTGATTCTAAAGCCATTTTCAATCATGACTTTTTCAAACTTTTCATGCCATTGTTTCGGAGCCTGTTTTAGTCCATAAAATGACTTAACAAGCTTGCACACCATCCTCTTATGATTAGGAGCTACAAACCCCTCGGGTTGCTCTATATAGATCTCTTCATTTAGATCTCCATTTAAGAAGGCCGTTTTTCACATCCATTTGGTGCTTGCACACCTTCCTCTTATGATTAGGAGCTACAAACCCCTCGGGTTGCTCTATATAAATCTTTTCATTTAGATCTCCATTTAAGAAGGCCATTTTTCACATCCATTTGATGTATCTCAAGATTATTAATAGCTGCAAAAGCTATCAATATTCGAATGGATGTTATTCTTGTAACTGGTGAATATGTATCGAAATAATCAAGCCCTTCCTTTTGTCTCTATCCCTTTACAACCAATCGGGCCTTGTATTTTTCTATCGTTTCATCAGCTTTCATCTTTCTCTTGAAAATCCATTTACACCCTAATGGTTTATTTCCAGGAGGAAGATCCACCAGTTCCCACGTATGATTTTGCATGATGGATTCAATTTCACTGTTAACAGCCTCTTTCCAATGAGGAGCTTCGGGACTCGACATTGCCTCACTTTAAGTACGAGGCTCATTTTCTAATAAATATGTTAGAAAATCAGGACCAAACGATGTAGATGTTCTAGCTCTCTTGCTACATCTTGACTCATCTTCCTCTTGTGAGGGATCTTGGTCCATACTAGTTCTTTTTAAAGAACTCCGTTCTTGTGCAACTTTATAAGGAAACACATCTTCGAAGAAATGTGCATTCCTTGTTTCCATTATGGTGTTGACGTGTATATCGTCAACTTCAGATTTATGCACTAAGAACCGATATGCCGAGCTATGGCTTGCATATCCAATGAAAATCTCATTAAATCGTTTCAGGCCCTATTTTGACCATTTTAGGTGGTGGGATAGCTACATTTGCTAGACACCCCCACACTTGAAGATATTTGAAGGAAGGAGGACGACATTTTCATAGCTCATAAGGTGTCTTTTGCAGCTTCTTGTGAGGTACTTTAATAAGTATATGATTTGCGATTAAGACCGCTTCCCCCCCCCCCCAAGTTATCCGGTAGTCCAGAATTTATCAACAAAGCATTCATCATTTCCTTTAAAGTATGATTTTTTCGCTCAGCAATTCCATTTGACTGAGGCGTATACGGTGCCGTGGTCTCATGAATGATTCCGTGATAGGCACAAAATTTTTCAAGAGGGAAAACATATTCTCCACCTCTATTACTTCTTAGTACTTTGATTTTCTTGCTAAGTTGATTTTCAACTTCAATTTTATATTGCATAAATGCTTCCAAGGCTTCATCCTTGCTTCTAAGCAAATATATGTAACAAAATCTAGTACAATCATCAATAAAAGTAATAAAATAATTTTTTCCTCCTCTAGATTGTACTACCTTTAAGTCACATATATCACTATGAATTACACTTAAAGGTTTCGTACTTCTTTCAATTGACCTGAAAGACGTTTTTGCCATTTTAGTTTCAATACAAATTTCACATGCATTATGTGAGTCAAAATTCATTTTAGGCAAAAATTCATTTTTCACTAGCTTTTGTAAAGAACCATAGTTCACATGACCTAATTTACGATGCTATAAATTAGGAGATTCTAACAAGTAAGCAGAAGAGATATTATTATTATTATTATCAAAATTTGGTACAATTTTAGGTACGATGATCATTACATTTAACTTAAACAGACCATCACAAAGGTACCATTTTCTTACAAACATTCCACTCTTAGTTAGTACAAACTTGTCGGACTCAAAAACTAGCTTAAAACCATTTTTACACAACGATGAGCCCGAAACTAAATTTTTTCGAATATCCAGCACATGAAGCACATTGTTGAGACTCAACTCCTTGACAGATGTCATCTTTAAGACCACCTTACCCATCCCTTGCACCTTTGAAGAGGAAGAGTTTCCCATAAACATATTCTCATTGTTGGCGCTCTCATATGTAGTAAACATACTTCGTTCGGAGCACACATGTCGAGTAGCGCCCGTGTCTACCCACTACTGTTTGGGATTTCCAACCAAGTTGACTTCGAAAATCACCACCGATAGATTCAAATCTGTCACGTCCTCGATTATTTTGGTAACTTCCGTCACATTGGCTTGAGAATGCTTTCCTTTCGTTCCTTTGTTCTTGCGACTGTAGCAATCCTTAGCTCGATGGCCTGGCTTGTCGCACACATAGCAATTCCCACTGAACTTCCTCTTTTTGTCACCGCCCTTGGAATTTGAGCCACTTGCTCCACTTGGACCATCCGATTTGGAAATTTTCCTCCTATTTGACGAACCTTGCTCGACCACATTTGCCTTGGCTTCTTGATGATAATTACCGGCCTTCTTCTCGGAGTGGCTATTATCTTCCTCGATCCTCAATCTCACAATCAAATCCTCGAGCTTCATCTCCTTCCGTTTATGCTTCAAATAGTTCTTAAAATCTTTCCAAGTGGGTGGCAATTTTTTAATCAAAGCAGCCACTTGAAAAGACTCTCCAAGTACCATCCCTTCTGCATGAATATCATGCAGAATTAGTTGAAACTCTTGGACTTGACTGATCACTGTCTTGGAATCCACCATCTTGAAATCAAGGAATTTTTCGACTATTGTATTTCCTTTCCAAGGATTCCCACAATGCTTTTGCATTGACCATTGGAATATGTACGTTATACAACGCATTGTCCAATCCATTGAGGATGTAGTTCTTGCACAAGAAATCTGAATGCTTCCAAGCATACACAGCAGCCACTGTTTGCCGGTCAGGATTATCACCAAGGTCTGGTGCATCCTCTTGCAAGAACCTTGCCAAATTAAGAGTGGTCAAGTAAAACAACATCTTTTGTTTCCACCTCTTAAAATCTTTTTCGTTGAACTTTTCTGGTCTTTCATCAAGTCCAACAGAACCATGAACAGGTGCCACATAAGGCGTCACATACACAGTCCAACCACTGTGTTGCATGTTGGGATTAACCGGTCCACTTTTCGGACTAGTTTCACTAGTAGCCATTGTTATATCTACGAACAGAATATAACAACAATTAATAAACAGTCCAGTCTAATACAAAAGTACAAAACAGAGTCTAGTATCACTAAAATTAAATTTAGAATCTGAAAATAATTTTAGTTTATGCTTGACAGAATCAAGTATGAAAACAAAATTGAAAACACTATTTTAGAAATACTGTTTCTACACATGCAACACAAAGTGCGGAATAAAGTCTTACGAATGTTGGGAAAATTAGCTTTGTGTACTTGTGCAGAAAAACAATTGCGAACAAATACTAGCATGCAAATATTATCATTCCAAAAACAGCAGTCACTAAACCAAATAGAAACAGAACTATGTCTAAAACTCATAACAGGAAATGCAAAACAGCAAATGGAAAGATTGAGGCGTGAATTTAATTCACTATCCTTAAGACATTATTCGTCCCGCAACGGTGCTCACGGTCTCTTGACGAAAAGCCTCCCAGGATACAACGGTAGTACGTCTGAAAATAGGAGCACTCCAAATCTTTAGACCCGGCGAACCAAAACAAAGGCACAGAACTCTTTCAGACACAGGAAACTCGGAGACAGAATATTACATAAAATAATTTCGAGATTCAGTTTTTTTAATTAACTTATATAACTGACTCGTTTTTATACATAGAGTATTTACTGGGGGTTCAACTCTTCACAGAAAAAATTGCTAGCTGGAAAGGTCAAAACTTTCGGAAAAGAAAATAAATAAATAAATAAAATTTATTTATTTAAAATGTTTTTGTCCTAAAAAGAATAAAGCCTGATGGGCCCAAGCCACGGACCGGACCGGGAAGGGGCAGGCGGCGCGCGCGTGTGGCTGACCTAACCTAGGTCCTCCCTTCTTACAAAACCAACCCTTAACTCAAGGTTAAGCCTTATAAGGAGATGTCACGCCCCGAAAATGAGAGGCAGCGACTACCATCAAACTTCATTATATACCATTATAATTCTAAAGAAAACGGTATAGACAGAGCAACTAAATCCTTTAAAATAAATTATCTCCATAAAATAAAAGTCTAAAACAATCCGTTCACCAAAATAATTTCACTGAGTATTCCTTTACAAAATAATTACCAAACGCAGCGGTGAAATAATTTACACAAAAAATTGATTCTATCAAATCACCCATATCAAGATAAAGGTCTCCAAAAAGAATTTCATTATCCAATTTTGCTCATAAGATCAATACTCTAACTTCAGGGTCCATACACATCTTTAAACCGAGACCCAAACATGTCGATGACATAACCATTATAAATGTATAACAAAGCATCTACGATGCCACAAACACCATTATCTAAATCTCAATCTTACTCATCTCAAAAGATCCAAGAGTTTAAATACAATCCTTTTAAAAACTTAACTAATAATCTTTCTCATCAAAATCTACTAAAACCAACTAATATGACCAAGACTCTACTATTCAATACAATTTTCAAGTCTCATAACCAACCAACCCATTTCCGGGTAGAGTCCTCAAATGATTTACATTGCTCAAAGATACTAACAAAACTAAATGTTCTAATTTCCCCCAAACATGTTACGTCTAAAATCACGTCTGATACATGTGGTAAGGGACAAGACAAACGAGTAGGGGGTGAGCTCGAATAGCCCAGTAAGTGGAAAACAAATGGGAAGCAAATACGATGATTCGTAGTCCAAAACAAAACCAAATATCTGATGAACAAGATATAACAATTAACTACAATGTAAATAAGGCAAATCAAATATACGAAATGTTCATAAGGTGGTCCAAAGAACCCAAATCAAATACAAGCCCGAAGGTACAAAAATGCAATCATATCTTAGTGCCAAATACCAAAGCAAACGTCATTAAACATTTAACCCAAAACACATTTTAATTATATGTCGGGTACGCTACAAACATACGATGACTATGGTGGTCATAAGACCCAAATTTCGAACTAAACATCAAACGTGTGCTCCGGAGCATACTAGGAGGCTTCGGCTCTCTAGTATAATAAACATGTGTCCATAGGACCCTCTCTATTTTCTAGAGTTGTTCAACATAGTCAGTGTCAATCTTAGATTGATAGTCACAAATATATGAATTCAATGATGTGCATCATCAGGCACAAACGAAAAGAGGTAAACAATGTTCTCAAAAGAGGGCAAAAGTGGGACAAATCAAATGCAAACAAACACAGATGAACCAAAATTGACAAAGCATAAACATTCGGATTCCGAAAGACACCTTTCCCACAACAAAAACGAGGATAAAATCCCTTTCACAACAAGCTTGATCAAAATCCAATATTTTTCCCGATTTAAATAAGGAAACTCAAGCCAAAATCAAAAGATAGAATCCCTTACAAAATAATACTAATCAACTCCGACAACTCTTTTTCAGATTTAAAGAAGCAACCCATACCATAGCAAAAACGTTACAAACGCTTACCACAGCAAAAAAGTTCAAACCCTTACCACAGCAAAAACGTTACAAACCCTTACCACAGCAAGAACGTTCAAACCCATACCTCAAACAAGCTTTCGAACAAAAGAAAACCTCAAAACACAACTCTAGCGCCAAAAGAGCTTTTCAAGCCTTCAATTCTCTCTATCTCCTCCGCAAAGGAAACAAGGAATCAAGAACAAAAAAGCTAAAATAAAACAAATAGGCTATTTATATGAAGGTAACAAATTACACTGTTCATTCAAAGTAAAACAAGTTTGAGTTGACTAAATCCTTCAGCCGTGAAAATGCCTTTCCCAAAACCTTGAGGTTTCATTCGACTGAAAATCACATTTAAGTCGACCGAAATCACCTTTTAGTCGACCGAAAATACCTTTAATGAAAATACTTTGAATTCGACCGAAAATAGTTTTAAGTCGACTAAAAACACTTTTTAGTCGACTAAAAACACTTTTTAGTGGACTGAAAGTACTATGCATTAGACTAAAAGTTACTATTCATTTGACTGAAAGTTACTGTTCATCGACTAAAGTTACTGTTCATTGGACCAAAAATTTCAGAAATAATCCCAATTTATTTTCTTACTTTTAACAAAAGACCACAAACTTACTTATTCAAAATATACCATTTTTGCATAAGGAAAAGAAAATTTTCTGGGTATTACAGGAGACAACATTGACTTTAATTCTTTTATGTGAAATTCTCTCTTCCCTTCAAGTTGAACCACCAACTTCAACGTCAATTTTTTCATTTACCTTCCATTTGTTTTAACCCATGTGAATATACCATGATCATCTATTCTAATAGAGGATCATGAATTAATTTGTTCATAACCAAAATATGATTTGGAAGCAATTTAAAAATTGAGTCAAAGTTACTTCTCCACAATGGGTTTAAAACCCAATTCCAACAGTAGTGACTAGTAGGATGGTGGCTGCAGTGCATGGCTAGGTGGTGGTCGATGATTAGACTGTGTGTGTGTGTGTGTGTGTGTTTGAGAGAAAGAGAGAGTGAGAGAGGTGGTCGTGGTGTTTGGTTTTGTGGGGCAAATTTGAGGTGATGTCATATTTTGGTAATGGTCGAGAGGATGGGTGGTATTGGTGGAGTGCCTAAGGGAGCAAAGTGAGGAGGGTGTTAAGATAGAGTTTCAGCAATCTTGGTCAGACGATGGTAGGGGTTTGGAAGAGGGAAAAGCTAATGCCAAGGTGGATTAGGGATCAAAATGACACAACTTTTCCCATAAAAAAAAGTAACGGACATCTAAAAAAAGTTAGAATTTGGCCATCAATTGGTGAATATGGCACATATAAGAAAGAATAGGTGATTTGTGCCAAAATTAAAATAGTTAGGATTATGCGCACATGCACCTATAGGATTTAGCATAGATGATTCAAAAGGAGAAGTGAGAAAGTCACTGCTATCAATCTAGTCAGGAGTGCCTACAGGATAGAAAATGTGAACTTAACTGCACATCATTAGGTTATGAAATGCACACATTGTTAGACAAGCTACCGCCAAGGAGAGCAATATTATCGTATAGAAACAGTGTTTATCTTGCATTGGTTTGTCTAACAATGTGTACATTTCATAACCTAATGATGTGCAGAAGATACCAACTGATTATGTAACTTTACAAAATAATATTACATTTGTCCCACATAATTTGATCAACTTTACTTTTTGTGTCGTTCTACAATAATTGTTCATTTCTATATTAAGAAATATTTTGTACTTATTTTTATATATTTACCATTTTTATATTTTTTTTATTCTATTTCTCTCTTCACATTTGAATCTTCATCAACTGATTTTCTCTCTCATGACCCACTTTCGTACACTTTCTTATTAATTTCTCTTTCACATTCAACACTCAACTATCTCATTTCCTCTCTCCTGGACTCCTAGGCGACTTTCTTCTCATCCTCTCTCTAAATGATAGAATAAAAAATACACAATATATCACTTAAATCTTTAATCTGTGTACAAAAATAAGTTGATCAAATTATGTAAAACAGAAGGAATATTGTATGCGCTATTCTCTTTAAAGTTTGACACTAGAAGTTGGCATAAGGTTTCAATATTTAAAATAGAACCTTTCGAATAGTCGGTTAGACCAGAACAAACCAGACTCGACTAGTGTTGTCAAACGGGCCGGGCGGCCCGCGGGCTGGCCCGACCCGGCCCGGTTCTGGCCCGGGCTGGCCCGGCCCCGACGGTGAACAGTAACGGCCCCAGCACAGCGGGCCTGGGGCCTGGGCCTGGACCAGGCCGTCCATTGCTGTGAAAAAGCCCGGCCCGGCCCGGCCCGAAAACGGGTTTGGCCCGGCCCGGGTCTGGCCCGGGTCTGGCCCGGTCTGCGGCCCGGTCTTCGGCCCGGATCTGGCCCGGGGCTGGCCCGGTCTGCGGCCCGGATCTGGCCCGGGGCTGGCCCGGTATGCGGCCCGGGTTTGGCCCGGTTTTGGCCCCACTTGTTTGAATTTTTTTGTTTTTCCCCCCCTTTCTTCCACCCCTTTTCCAAAATTCCACTTTTACCCCCCCAACAGCAATATAACGGCTAGTTTGGGGGGTATTTTAGTCTAACCTTATTTTTCAACTCCTTTACACTCTTACCCTCCCCAACAACTATAAACGGATAGTTTGTAGGGGTATTTTGGTCTTTTGTGAAGTTTCTAAAATCTATAAATTCACACCATTTCTCTCTAATTTTTCACACCAATCTTCTTACTCTCTCTTACCTAAACATTCTATATTTCTACAAGCTTTGCTACTATTTTCCTCTCCAATTACTACTCTTGCTAATTACTACTAGTATTTACTAATTAGTACTCTTGTTTATTAATTACTAGTCTTGCTAAATTCTTTTTAATTACTACTCTTGCTAATTACTACTAGTATTTACTAATTAGTACTCTCGTTTATTAATTACTAGTCTTGCTAAATTCTTTTTAATTACTAACTCTCTAATATTTGTTACTCGTTCATTCTTTTAATTGTTATTTCTTATTACTACTCTTATACTTGTGTATTTAGTTACTCTTACAAAGTTTAGCTCGAAATATGGCTGGATTATTGAAGAAAATGAGGCGTGCATCGTCATCACGAAAAACATCATCATCATCGCAAGCACCACCACCAGCACAAGCGCCAGCGCCACGGCCATCACAAACACCAATCCAAGCACCAACACAACCATTCGTTCCTGGACGAATGAGTACAGGCTGTATGATAGATACCCAAGCCAATTGGGAGTTCAATCAAAACATTCCAGATTTTGAATACACGCCTGATGAAGACCCCCCGCATTATAGTCAAGGACGCAGCTCGGTTGGCGAAGCTACTACTCCGTGGCATAATCTCAACCCTATGCCTGGTCATGATGAAGAAGGGCCGAGCAATGCCTCCGGTAATGAGCCAGAAGTCCAAAAGGGGAAAAAAAAGAAAGCCGAGTGTTGGAATCATTTCGATGTAGTTACGGTGGACGGCATCCGAAAAGCTCGATGTAAGTACTGCGCTAAATTATTTTCGTCTGGTAGTGGTAATGGACATCTTAACAGGCATTACCCTCTGTGTGCACCTCGACAAGGCCACGTCGAACCTACCCAAACGCAGTTATCTTTTGACGGTAAGTTATTTGTTTATAATCAGCGAGAGCAAAGAGACGGTCTCGCTGAATTTGTTATTCATGATGAACAAGCCTTTTCTTTTGCCGATAATCCTAAGCACTCTAGATATATGAACACATACGTTCAACCTTTGTACAAAAAGGTTCATAGAAACACAACTAGATCCGATGCACTCCGACAGTACAATGCTGCTAAAGCACGCCTTATCGATTATTTCGATAAATTTGAAGGTAAAGTTAGTCTTACTTCTGATATTTGGCAATCTCCTTTACTTTTGTTAGTTATTCTTGTGTGACCGCTCATTGGATTGATGTAGATTGGGTTATGCACAAGAGAATCATCGCTTTCGAGCACTTCCCTTATCCGCATGATGGAATGAACATTGCTATTCTTATATTAAAAGCATGCACCACATTTAAAATTAAGGATAAGATTATGAGTGTTAGTTTTGATAATGCTTCTAATAATAAAGTTGCTGTTGCAGCTTTAAAGGAGACGCTTCAACCTGTACTTAACGGTGAATTATTTCATGTTCGCTGTGTTTGTCACATTATTAATTTAATTGTTCAAGATGGTTTAGCTGCTGCAGGAGATATTCTTCTCAAAATGAGGGGTATGACAGCGTATGTTAATAGCTCGAGTCCGAGAACACAACAATTTAAAACGTTGTGTGTTCAATATAATATGCCTCGCAGGAGAGCAGTTACAGATGTGGTCCACAGGTGGAACTCTACATACCACATGCTTTTACACATTCTGGCATACCGAGAAGTCTATACGCATTTTCTACTAACCCAGTTCCCAGCCGGCTTGCCAACTCAAGAGGAATGGCAGATGGCCACATACCTAGCTGAATTTTTGGAGGTATTCTACACGTCTACCAATTTATTGTCTGGTACGTACTATCCCACCTCTCCTCTCGCTGTAATAGAAATTCTGAAGATGGCTACAATGTTAACAAAATGGAGATATATAGGACCCTTTAAGGAAATAGTAAAAGTGATGGATCAAAAATTTAATAAATATTGGAGTAAGCTGCCTGCTATTTTTACTGTGGCTACTTGTTTAGATCCTAGGTTAAAGTTGCATGGCGTGAACGCCTCGATACAAGAGATATCGAAATTAATGTGCTACACAGCAGAGGAGACAACCGCATTCACAGCAAAAGTGAGCAAGAGGTTTGAGGACTTGTTCAACGTCTATCGTAATTCTGCTGACGTGCGCGGGCGAGCTACATCATCATCCACTGTTGAGAGGTATTATGCGCCATACCTTCAGGGCTTTGAACATCTAGTAGCAAGACAACTACCAGGTGAAGGTACTTCTAATTCGGCAGGTTCGTATACTTTTTCCTCTTTTAATGAGATTGGTGTATATGCAAATACTGATCATTATTCTGATTTATCAAGGCAAGAACAGGTTAATTTTAATTTGTTAAATTTTTGGAAACAAAATCAAAACATGTATAAAACTTTATCCCAAATTGCACGGGATGTACTGCCAGTGCAAGCCTCCACGGTTGCTTCAGAGTCGGCATTTTCAGCTAGCGGGAGGGTTTTGGATGACAGGAGGAGTCGTCTTAACCCCGAGTCGCTCGAGCTATGTGTATGTTGGAAGGATTATCTTGATGCGAAATACCGCGAGCAAGATAAACCGATTGATGATAGGAAGAGCAGTGACTCGGATATTGAAGTACTTCTGGATGATTAGGTAATTTGTTTTTATTTTCCTCTTTTGATCCTTTTGGTTGACGTTGCAGATTTCTTGATCTTTGATTGCTGATATTTTGGATAGACATTCATTATTATTTTGATTGTTAGAATTTTAAGAATAAATTTTTTCACAAAATATACTTTTTTTTTCATATATATAAAATAAATTTTTACAAGCAAGATATATATTTTTTCGTATATATAAAAAAATAGGTAACTTCGCCTGTTTGTTTACAAGCAGCCGGTCCCAAGCCCGGATAAAAGGAGGAGGGCCTATGAATACATTTATTATTTTTCTATATAAATTGTTATGTGTTAAGATTTTATTAATAAAGCTCATCAAGAAGAGTATGAAAATGTTTAACATATAATAAAAAATATAATGGCTAACAAATAAATATGTATATACATACATACATATATATGTATATTACTTATAATGAAATAAAAGGATAAAGATTAGGTTCGTTAAATTGTGAATATTGCCTAGAGATGAAATTTAAAATTGAATAACAAGAAGAAAAAAAAAAAAAAAGGGCCCGGGCCCGGCCCAAGCCCGGCCCTAGCTATTGGGCCTAGGGCCTGGGCCTGGACTGGGCCGGGGTTTGCCTTCGGCAGGCCCGGCCCGGCCCGGCCCGGTTGGCAGCCCCCATTGGCCCGGCCCCGGCCCGGCCCCACAGCAGGCCCGACGGGCTTGGGCTGGGCCGGCCCAAGCCCGGCCCTTTGACATCTCTAGTTACAAGTTACAACTACCGCTATCAATCGGCCTGGGTATGGGCAGGCTTAAGTCGCCCAAGCCCAACCCAAGTCATCTATCATGGGTTCAGCTTGGGTTCGGGCTTAAATAAATTCTTGTCGTGTTGGCAATCTTTTTGTTTATCAAAGTTTGATAATTTTAGCACCAACAATCGATCATCACTGACACTTCGCTTGCTTTACTTTATTCTTAAAACTTGCCCCTCGCCCCTTGCCCGTGGACTTCATTGCAATCTTCCTGGGATGGCGGTTTACAAGTTCAATCTTCCCGGTTATGTGGCCAAATTCTTTAGTGTTTAAATTCCTTCTTGGCTGGCCAAATTCAAAGAAGAGAACAAGTCACCGTCCACAAAAATAGAATACTGCTTATTGACAACTCTAGAAAAAGGATATTTGATTGATTATTGAATCTAGGCTAAAAGAGGTGTCAAATGGGCTGGGCTTGGGCCGGCCCAGCCCAAGCCCATCGGGCCTCCAGCAAATCGGGCCGGGGCCAGGCCAAGGGGGCTGCCAAACTGGCAAGGCCTGGCCGGGCCTGATTCTGGAGATATCTGGGCCCGGTCCAAACCCAGGCCCTAGGCCCAACATTTAGGGCCGGGCCCAGGCCCAATTTTCTTTTTTTTTTAATTTTTTTTTTGCATTTTCTTGTTATTCAAGGTAAGAATTTTTTTTTAATTATGGTAATTTGTTGTTAGGGACGCTTTATTAAAGCGTCCCTAACAGCAATCAACGCTTTACTACAAATTTATAGCGACGAGAGTTAAAAAGATTGATGTGTAAGAATATATCTTACGGTATATGGTAAGACTAATTCAATATACTAAATCAACAAGTTTGGCTTCAAAAAGGTTCTCAATAATGATAAATTCTTAAAGGGACATGAAGTAACAAATATCATCATCATAAAGATAAAAGCCAAATTGTCAAGAAAAACTTCATGTCAAAAGATGGGGGTGGGCACGCGACAGTGCTACCCCTCCCCTTCGCCACTGGCTTCAGGTTATTGTGTGAGGCTATGCAATGCACATCCGTTGATGGAACTTAAAAGTCGAGGACATAACTACTCTTCTTGGTAAAACTTACACTTAAAAGGAAATACATTTTGAATCTTCTCTATGCAATCTCTCTTTTAAACCAAATTTTGGGCAATCCGAACACTAGAACTGAAATTAGGATCGATTATCTGAAACTCATGGTTGGGCACAAAACAATATCTATGTTGAAATAGAGCAAATTTCAAGTTCCAGCCCACTCAAATTGTAACATAAATTGAAAAAATACAGCAAATGTGGGGTACACGATGCATTGGGGTCAGCAATTTCAATACATAAAAATGTTGAAAATCTACTCGATCCCATGACCACTATATTTATAAAGAAAAAAAATCAAAGACTTTAAGATGTGTTATTATTCTTCGCATTACTTAAATCTTCAGTACTGTTTAGGGGAGAAAAGAGAAATAAATTCGTTGGGAAAAAAGGGGGAAAAAGTGGAATTTCAAAAGTAAAGAGGGGGGCCTGAACCGGGCCAGACCCGGGCCTGAACCGGGCCAAACCCGAGCCAGGCCTAGCTCGAGTTTTTTTCTGGGAAATGCAGGTCTGGCCCAAGCCCTAGGTCCTAAAAGGCCGAGCCAGCACTGTTCATGAAAGGGGCCGGACCAGCCTGGGCCAGAAAGGGATCGGGTCAGGGCAGCCCGCGGGCCGCCCGGCCCATTTGACAACTCTATGCTAAAGACAAGTCTATAAAATAGAAGGCCTGAGAATGTCGCTACAAAATTGAAAAAATACTATGACATTTCCAATGGAAAGGAACCCTTTTTTAACGCATCCCTAGATGCTTGAAGGGTCGTGATAAGCAGCCTGTCATTGTTCGTACCATTTCAAGGCTGCATCTAGTCTTCTTGACTTCCAAGGCTGCATCTTGTCTTCACCATTAGACTCCTTCCCCAATGCATTGAGAATTCCGGATTTTTTCTTCTTCTTGCTGCTTCCAACCGTTTTCTGTCCCCCCTCAATATTCCTCCCCACTTCTTATATACCAACTTATTTCTTGATCTAGCCCCTTTCCTATAATGGGAAAAAAGATGTTTCGGAGATGTTTTTGTTGTTGTTCTGAAGATGATCAAGAACCAAATGCCAGGTATGCTCTTCGTATATCAGGCATGAATCGTAGCGTTGTGCATTGTATATCTCTTGTAATCTGTATATTAGCTAGAAAGTTGAATATGTGGCCACCAAAGATTAGGTATTCGGCTGCTCTGTCGAATATCATACACTGTATGTATGTTTTGTAGGCTTCCTTTTCTGAAAAACCCTTTTTTTTTTAATTTTTCTTCTCATGCTATTTTATCTCTTTTATGCTGTTTTAGTGTAAACAAGAGTAGGGATTATCCATGGGAAATTTACACTCTCAAAGAGCTTGTTCATGCAACCAACAACTTCCACAACGATAACAAGATAGGAGAAGGCGGATTCGGAAGTGTCTATTGGGGTCGAACAAGTAAAGGCGTTGAGGCAATCATGTCCATATCTTATATCATTTGCCATCCCCATCTGCTTTCCTTTGAAGAAACTTTCGAAGATAAAAAACTAGAAAATTAAAGATTCGGTTTGAATTGATCTTGCAGATAGCAGTCAAAAGGTTAAAGGCTATGAGTGCAAAAGCAGAAATGGAGTTTGCAGTTGAAGTGGAAATTCTTGGCAGGGTGAGACATAAGAATTTATTAGGTTTGAGGGGATTTTATGCTGGTGGGGATGAACGGCTTATCGTCTACGATTACATGCCTAACCATAGCTTGATCACCCACCTGCATGGCCAACTCGCTGCTGATTGCCTCCTAGATTGGCCTCGAAGAATGAGTATAGTCATTGGATCAGCAGATGGATTAGCGTAAGTACATATATTGGTTCCCTTTGTTCTCTCTCCCTTTTTTTCTCTAAATTTCTGTCCCTTGACAGACCAAGAACTGAAAAATATTTTGCCACACAAACTCACATAAAACCTATAATGATCAAAGTGTCGTCACAATAGAATATAATTTTGTACTCACCCAGAAAGAATAGATTGTCAGCAATGATGGCTTCATAACCACTTCATCTCGGTCTATGTGCTAGTCCACAATCTCGGATTGACATGATCATAGATCTAATTTATAACTCGGCATTGAAATATTTATCTTACACATATCTTGCTTCGTCGAATCTTCAAGGTACTTGCACCATGAAGCCCATCCACATATAATCCACAGAGATATAAAGGCGAGTAACGTTTTACTAGATTCAGAATTCCAGGCAAAGGTTGCTGATTTTGGCTTCGCGAAGCTTATACCAGACGGAGTCACTCATATGACCACAAGAGTGAAGGGAACATTAGGGTACTTAGCACCCGAGTACGCCATGTGGGGCAAAGTGTCTGAGAGCTGCGACGTATATAGCTTTGGGATATTGTTGCTCGAGATCGTTAGTGCCAAAAAGCCTATCGAGAAACTTCCTGGTGGCGTGAAGCGCGACATTGTACAATGGGCTACTCCGTATGTACAAAAGGGCATTTTCGATCACATTGCCGACCCTCGTTTGAAAGGCAAGTACGACCGAGCGCAGTTGCAAACGGCGATTATGATAGCAATGAGGTGTACGGACGGCAACCCGGAAAACCGGCCTAGTATGTTGGAAGTTTTGGAGTGGCTAAAGAACGGTGTTGGGAGCAGGAAAAAGGAGATAGCCATAGTGAAATATCCGGTCGATGAAACTGAGGATGAAGATTATGGCGATGATGATACAGATTACGAAGGGTATGGAAAGGGAAATTCTGGAGCAAGAATGGTGCGAGTGGGATCAAGGAGAAGGTGAAAATATCTAAACTAAATTATTTATTTCTTGAAAATTGAATTGTATCTTTTTCATTATTTTTCTCTCTTTGTGGTTCTTGTTTTTGTCGTTGACTTAATTTATATGTACCATGAGGAAGGAAGGATTGTCCGTTGGGGCTCTGCGTAGAATATAGACGCTCAGTCAATAGCTTTCAAAGGAACAAAAATATTTGAGGAGTTCATTTATAAATCCCCGCCAGGGTTTTTGTTCGGTGACATTTGGGTTAAGTCTGGACTGTTTATCGTTTTCAATTTTATATTGATAAGGTTTAGGAGATGAATATTATAACACTGTAAAACGTACTTTGATCTCTGTGTTGTTTCGTGTTTTAATATCGTTTTATAAGTTACTGTATCAAAACAAGTAAAGTGCATTAAGAAGACATGATGAGCAGTTCACTAACTAGGAAGAAGAAGGACAAATTTATTGTCTTGTTAATTGAAAGTTGATAATGATGATACACAATAATTATTATTATTATTATTATTATTTAAAATGAGATCATTTATTAACTTAATAGTTTATCCCGGGCTACAATATCAGATAAGCAGGGAGGGTATTCCTCCAACCTGACTCTATGCTCATACAATTCTTTTGCTACCACTGCCAACATGTCAACAGCTTTGTTTGCATCCCGTTTGACATGGTGGAAACTGTACTTCTGTAAACCGCATCCCTTCAACTGCTACTGTGGCTTCCACTAGACTTGCTGAACTTGCATTTAGCATTGGTCGTGCACTAGAAGCCATGACTTCCCCATCCTTATTTCTGATAATAATTCCAACGCCCCCTCTTCTAGTTATCGCATCAAAACTCCCATCAATATTTACCTTGTATAAATTGCAAGGAGGTCGTTCCCATATAGTAGGGGCTGGTATTGTTACCTCCACATGAACTCTACCCATCACGCACCATATAGAAAAATTGCATGTATCGGCTGTTGAATGCATGTGTTCAAACCATAGGCAGAAATCTAAACCGCTAAATTGCTCGGCACTTGTGTAAAACTGTTTCCAAAGTGAATTTACCCACTTACAGTCGCAAAAAAATGTGCATGATCGTCTCGACATCCTTGCCACATAGTGGGCACTCCAAGTTAACCTGGCAACCACACTTTCTCAAATTAAATCGGGTTGGTAATGCATTTTTGCAAGCCCGCCAGAGCATTACCTTTATTTTGTTTGGAATCTTGAGTCCCCATATGATCTTCCAAATTTTTTCCGCACGTTGTTCATCCGATACATCTCCCCTGCTCTTGTTATTTATCTTGTGCATTGCTTGGAGATACAGGTGATACGCCAACTTTACTGTAAAAATTCCCCTTTTTTCGTAATGCCAAATTAGATGATCCACTTGAGGATAAGCTGGAAGTGGTATGTTGCAGACATCTTCTACTTCTGACTGTAAAAAGAGTGTTTTGATAGTATTTACCTTCCAAGACATATTGTCCTGATCAATTAACTCTGTAACTTTTAGTTCTGGGCTTGCACCACTCATCGGAGAATAAGGCTTGAAAGTGGCTGGTCTTGGGAGCCATCGATCCCTCCACACCTTAACTTCAGTGCTCTTTCCATTGCGTCATCTAGTACCCATTTAATTTCTAAAATGCACTTTGCCGACCAAATGCTTCGCCAAAGGTAGGATGGGTTCTTACCAAGTTCTGCGTCCAAAAAGTTGGCATCCAGAAAATATTTAGCCTTGTAAACTTTCGACGCCAAGGAGGAAGGATTGTTAATGAAACGCCAGCCTTGTTTGGCAAGTAATGCCATGTTAAAAGCCTTCATATCTCTGAAAACTATCCCACCTTTCAATTTAGGTAGGCATAATTTTTTCCAACCAATCCAATGAATTTTCTGTTCGTTTTCTCCCTGTCCCCACCAGAATTGTGCCACCATCTGATTTATTCGTCACAAAAGGACTCGGGGAGTTGGAAACAACTCATGACATATGTTGGGATTGCTTGTGCAACTGCTTTGATTAAAATTTCCTTCCCAGCCGATGAAAGGAGTTTTTCTTTCCATCCTTGGAGTTTCTCCATACCCTCTCCTTAATGGTGGAAAAAGCTTGGGATTTTGATTTTCCAATTGCAATCAGTAGTCCGAGATACTTATCCTGGCTTGCCCCTGCTTTGACTCCCAACAATTGGCACAGTTCTCCGACTTTCCCCTCATTCACATTTTTACTAAAGATTACAGAAGATTTTTCCAGATTTACCTTTTGTCATGACGCTTGTTCATACACCTAAAGAGTGCGTCCAATCTCCCAAACTTGGTCTACATTATCCTTGGCAAACAATAGACTATCATCGGCAAAGAATAAGTGTGATATAGTGGGTGCATTTCTTCAAACTGCTATGCCTTGGAGCTTTTGGTCAGCTGCAGCCTTCGATATGAGGCTAGAGAGGCCCTCTGTGCATAAAATGAATAAATAAGGGGACAATGGGTCTCCTTGTCGCAGTCCACGTGTTGGCCGTTAATGAGTGTTGAAAATGAGACTGATGAAACACACTGCATAATTAAATGAATCCACGGAGAATGAAAGCCCATCGTACACATGATCTAGTTTAGGAAGCTCCACTCTACTTTATCGTACGCCTTGCTCATATCGAGTTTTAGAGCTAGTTGGTCCTGATCTCCCCTCCTTTTATTCTTCAAGTGATGGAAAGTTTCAAAAGCAATCAAGATATTATCTGAAATTAGCCTTCCTGGAACAAAAGCACTCTGATAATCTGAGATAATGCTGGGAAGAATTTGCTTCAGGCCGTTAGCCAGTGCTTTTGTGATAATTTTATATGCAACATTGCATAAACTAATTGGTCGGAACTCAGCAACTTTAGTGGGTTTTTTTACTTTTGGAATCAATACAATGTGGGTGTGGTTTAGAGTCTCAATACTACCACTTCCATTAAGGAAAGACAACACTGCATCCACTAGTTTTCCGTTTACCAAAGACCAAAACTTTTGGTAAAAGAGAGCAAACAAACTGTCTGGGCCCGGTGCTTTTGTAGGATGCATTTGGAATAGGGTTGTACAAATATCCTCGTGATTGAACTCCTCTAGTAAAGTGTTATTCATTTATCTATTCATTCGATTCCCAATAGCCTCTAATGTTTCCCTCATGTCTAGCTGAGGATTTGAAGTGAAAAGGTCCTCAAAGTAGTCCACCACCACTTCTTCAAGTTCTTTCCGTTTTTTCCTCCATACCCCATTTTTATCATCCAAGCCTGCAATATAATTGGGTTTTTGTCACTTAGAAGCCTTCGAGTGAAAATAACTCGTGTTCCGATCCCTTTTTCAAATAAACCACATGTGACCTGTTCTTCTAATACACTTCTTCCCTTAACAATAACTTATTTAGTGCAGCCTCACACCTTATAAGTTCTGACTTGTTTACATTGGAGGGAGTTTTAATCATCAGATCTTTAAGCTCACATCTTTTTTTGTCGATCTGTTTTTTAAGTTGACCAAATCTTCTCACTCTCCAAGAACTGAGTCTCTCTGCAGTACTGTGAATAGATTCTCTAAAAGCAACCACTGGTTCTGAACTTTGTGCATATAGGTTCCAAGCTTCTCCCACGACATCTTTGTAAGTCTCATCCCGCAGCCACATCTCTTCGAATTTAAACACTTTGGTTCTCCTTAAGTACACCTTATCCGCCGGCCATCCGTTATCACGCTAATCGAAACATAATCTGATGAATACTCAGTGACATGTCGAACTCTGAACCCACCAAATTGCTGAATCCTGTCCACAGTAGCCATGGCCCTATCCAAACTTGCTCTGTAATTACCATCTTCATATTGTCTATTCCACCATGTAAACGGAATTCCTTCGTACCCCAAATCTAAAAAACAACAATCATCCATTATTGCGCAAAACCTCGCCATCTGAGTTTCGTCTCTAGGTGTTCGATTATATTTTTCTTCATTACTGACAATCTCTTTAAAATCACCGAAGCACATCCAAGGTAAATTGAATTGTGATTTTAATTGGCATAGCAAATTCCAACTCAACAGCCTTTTGGATGCTTCAGGACATCCATAGAGCCCCGTTAACCACCAGCTATCCGATCCCTCACTCTTCACGATTACATCAATGTGATTTTTTTAGAAACTACGCAAATCAAGCTCAACATCATCCTGCCACATCATGGCTAGACCCCCAATTTACCAGCCTTTTTTACACAAAAACTACCTTTGAAACCCAATTTTAGTCGAAGGAACTCCATACCTCTTTGATCCATGATGGTTTCAGAGAGGGAGAGAATTTTGGGAGCTTCATCTCTAACAAGCTTGAAAAGAGCTTGCACTGCTGAATGGTTCCCGAGCCCTCGGCAGTTCCATCCTAAGAGATTCATTTGCCTCAACGGGGTTGCTTGGCAACCACCACTGTTGAGATACTGCCTTCTTCATCCTCCGCATCTTGATCCTTTCTTTTTTCCAAAGTTGTTGTTACCTTGCTTCCTTGATGCTCCTTTTCTTCTTATTTCCTTTGTTTGCCATTTTCTACTCCCTTTTCAGTTGTGTTAACAACCGTGTTGCTTCGGACTAGCCTAGACCATTTTGATTGTTTTTGGGCCATAGGCTCCTTTATGATGGGCTCAACCTCCATAATATACTGCATATGACCCAACTCAACGTTCTTTTTAATTTCCTGGCCCAAAAAACCCAAGTTGTACCTGTCTGAGCCTATCAATGTTCAACGCAATTTCCTTCATTTTCTCCCGTAAATGTCTTTGCTTTTTGCACTTTCCATTTCCATATTATTCTTGTCCTGCTCTGACAAACAGGACAATTTGGTTTAAAATTGGAGATTTGATACATCTTCCAGGTCTACGAGATTCTTAGGATTTGAATTTATGGCCGCAATTGCCGTTTCCATTAATGGTTGACTGCAAACAGTCAGCGTCTGATTTGTTGTGTTCATTCCATTGCTCTCCATATCCGCCGTGATTCGTGGTCTGATTTTCTTGTTTAGATTCTCCTCTGTTGCACTCTCATCTCCACCGAACGTACTTCTTGCCGGCAATGCCCCTATTTTTTCTTTTCCAATTCGGTCAAGGAAGTACTGTAACCATCTGCCGTATTCATCCTTGAGACTGCTTGGTTTTAGGTTTTGCAAGAGCTTGATGCAATCCTTTTTCCGGTGGCCAAGAACTCCACTATGATAGCAAAAATTTAGAATCTCTCATACCAGAACACAACCCAGGCTGATTCATTTTCCCCCATATGAATACGCATCCCTATTTGCAGAGGTTTTGTGATATCGATGAGCACCCAAATTTTTAAGGTTTTTCCCCAAATTTGCTGGCTTGGCGTGACACCCATGGAGATGTATTTGCCAATCTTGTTCCCAATTCTCTCCCCCACACTACTATTCATGCTTCCAAGTGAAAGATTTAGAACATGCACCCAAAAATTAGTCTCTAAAAACTTGATTGTGGAAGGTTGTTCTACCCCACGGAACTGCTTGAAAACCAACAAATTGTTCTCAAAATGCCACGGCCCTTGACAGATTACCCATGATTTTTCGGCCTCTGATGTGAATCTAAAAATAAACAGGTTTTGATCTAAATCTGAAGTGGTTACTCCTTTTGTTGCTCGCCAAAGCAATCTGACAGTCTTCTTCATTGCCTATTTGTTGAAAGATCTATTTGTTAGAACCTTTCCAACCAAGCATACTTTGTCTAGATCCTCTGTTGAAACATCATTCTCTAGATTGAGACCTTCATGTTCTTCCTCTGTTAGAGAGAACTTCTGCCACCAACCAATTAAATCTTCCTCCTTTATTTGCCACCCCGAGACCCAATAGAAAGGAACTCAGCAAAATAAAATTGACATGGATGGGGGAAAGATTGAAGGAAAGGAAGATTTGACCCAATAACACTTTATAAGGATTTAGAATCCCTAAGAAGACATGCACCCTACACTGGGTTGGACAAAAAACCTCCACGAGAGCAAGAGCTCCTGAGAGGACTCTATTTACATTCTTTTTCCTAAAGACGAGTATTATGATGATACACAATTATTAACTAGGAAGAAGAAGGAAAATTTTATTGGAAGGGCTCAGCCCAGATAAAGATGTTGGGTTTTACTTCTGGGCCTGTGGGTAGCAATGGAAACCTAATAGTTGGGGTTTTATCTCCAAGTTAAAGCTAATAATTGAGGAATACATTCATGGCAAGTTTAAGAGGGATTATCTCGTTAAAAATTAAACTGTAAATTGTTACATTCTGGGGTGAGTCTAAAATTGTCTGTTACAGGGTTTTTTTTTTCTCGTTTGCTTCGGCTCCTTCCCCATTTGAGAACGGTAAACCTAGTAAAAACATTTGATTCATTAGCAGAATGTTATGGAATTAGTAATTATATGAACACCGACTACATTCAAGTAGCAAAAAAGTAACTATATCAACTAACCACGGTTATTCTTAGCATGAATATCGTTGGGTGACCCTTTCGAAGACTTGGTAAAACAAAAGTGTTTAGATTTAATATCATTAATTTTTTGATTATTTAATTAATATGATAGCTTAACAAACAACAAAGTCAAACCTAGTTTTCCTTTTGCAACCTAAAGGTGAGTTGGCAGAAGCATTTCATGTGAAGGCTTGTGAAGCGGTGGTGCTTGCGGCAACCGGTGCTTTATCCAAAAACCTTTTGGCATCATTTCGTTGGCACATAACGGTTATTTTCTCCCTTCCATTTTGGATTCCAATTACTGGTTTGGAATGATGAAGGCAAAGATTACCGTTGCTTCATGGAACGGTGCATGCTTTCTCGTCTGATTTTCATATTGAAATAGTGGCATATAGACATTTATATGTACCATGTTTGGCAAGAAGAATGTACAAGTCTTCCAAAATTACCAGCACAAAAGAATTTCAGATTGCGCTCATAATCTCCCAAAATCTATCTCCAATTATTTCAAAAGGATTTTCGGAGATCTTCGATATTGCTTGTCGCAATTTTTCTGAGGCATTATTGTATCCTGAGAACGAATTTTCCTGCAACCTATTAGCAAACTCTTTCTTGATGAGGGCAAATAACGTTATAAAGAAAGTGTCTTCGGATACGCCTCAAAACCTTTTCCGTTTGCA